>VZUI01089665.1:0-36850 GCA_013401135.1 Cettia cetti
GCCAGGGGGCGGGGCCCAGCCAGAGGGGCGGGGCCGGGCCGCCAGCGGGGCGGGGCCTGGCCGGGAGGGGCGGGACACGGCGGAGGGGGGCGGGGCCTGGGGAGAGGGGCGGGGCTCGACCGCGGCAGCACCGCCTCAGAGTCCGGCAGGGGGGCGGGGAAGGGGCGGGGCCTGAGCGGCCGCGGGTCCGCTGGGGGCGGGACCATGCAAATATGATGGGAGGGGTCAGATCGGGCTGGAGCCACGCCCCGCTGCGGGCTCGATCCTGATCCCGATCCCGATCCCGATCCCTGTCCCGATACGGGCAGGAGCGGTGATGGGTGGTCCCGTGCCCAGGGCGCTGCAGGAGGGCCCGTTCCCGCCTGATCCCAGTCCCATCCCGATCGACAACCCGATCCCAATCCCGGTATGGATGGGCCCCATCCCGGTCCCGCTGACCGCAGTCCTGCCAGTCGCTGTCTCCGCAGCTGGCGGAGGATTCCTGGGAGCAGATGCCAAACGCCACCGATCCCCGGGCATGGGCAGCGTTGTCACCGCTCTTCCGGGGGACACGGCCGAGCACGGGGTGCCCGAAGGTGTGCGAGTGTTTCGGGGCAGTTGCTGCTGCCTTCTCCGGCTTTTAAAATGTTGATTGTCATTGCTGGAAACTAATGGAAGCTAGAAAAGAGCTGGGAAAGAGTGAACCGGGTAGAGGAGTGGGTTTGGAGAGGGAACCATGGATTCGAATCACACCTGGTTTGGTTTGGAAGGGCCTTAAAAAGCTCATCGAATGGGGCTGGCAAAGCCTGTGCTGGTTGTATTCCCAGTCAGGGGGGTTAACTGATAACAAGAGGGATAATGAGATGAATAAGATGCTGTGTGATGCTCACAGGCTGCCAGGAAATTTGAATTGAGAAATTAGAAATGTACTGAACAAAAACTCAAGAGGTGGCCTGAGGAGAATAGGATGTGATTTGGAAAAGCAAAAGGAAAAAAGGAATTAAATACAAGGTGTTAATGGCAGCAGAGGAGGTGGCACTGCAGAGGAGGATTCCAGGTGTTTTTGGAGGATCACACGATGCAGAGCAGGTCAGCAGTGCTGGGAGATGTCAGAGGCATCCCCAGATCTCCAGGAAGGGCCAGCACCAACAACTGTCAGCAGCAGCACAGCCCTGGGATGGGTCCTGGTGAGCTCCTCTGGGTGGGCTCTGAGAGCTGGGTGGTCCCGTGCCAGGTCTGTGCTCCCAGATCCTGGGGGAAGGGTGAGTTTCCCACGAAGCTGTCCCTTCCAGGAGAAACCCTTCCATGTCCTGGAACGCATTGTCTGAGAATTTGTGGGGTCTTCATCCCACAGATCACAGCCATAAAGAATCCCATGGTGGCCTTGTCCTGCCTTTGGGGAGGAGGATGACCTTTTCCAGCCCTTCCTGGCCTTGTTTTCCTGCAGTAGGATTTTTTTTCCTATAAGTCCTGTGTCATATACATGAAATTCCATTAGAGTCTCTGTTTTCATTTAAAAAAGAAATGTTTCCCTAATATTTGGGAAGAGCAAAACTGGAAGCATCAAGCACTGCCAACCCCAACAACTGAGGAGCAAAATGAACACAAATGAACCCCACTGTTCAAAGCCCTACAATTATTTTAGGAACATTTATAATTATTTGAGTACTTAGTGTTTTTATGGTTTTCATAGGACCACAGAATATCCTGAGCTGGAAGGGATCATGAAGACAAACTCCTGCACCACCAAAATCTTGTCTTTCAGAAATCCCAACCCCAATTCTACAGGGCCCTACCCACACTTGCAGCAGCCTCATCCCAATTTCCAGAGTCATTTAGGTTACTCTGAAGATGAATTTTAGAGGTCAGGTCAGCCTGGGACTGGGTTGGGGGGAATATATGGCCTCTCCATTCCTGCCTACATCCCATCAGGGATTTAGGCCAAATCCTTGGACTGAGGGATTTCTGCCTCCTAGAGCTGACCAGCATCCCATTAATTAAAAAGAAATCCCATGTGATGATGGAATTAAAACATAATTTACAAGTTGGATCCTCACATCCAGACCAGTCAAACCCTACAGCCCATGGTTCCAGTTTCTCCAGGATTTTATTTTAATTCCTCTTGTTCTGACCTTTCCCTCCGTTCATCTGCTATCCCTGAAAAACTCTGTTACATGGATGAAGGCATGAAGAACCTCACAGGTTTAAGATGTTTTTTGTATCCTGCCTGTGCTCCAAAAATTCTGGTCCAGGAGAAGCAGGAGCCAGAGAAGGGAAGATGCAGAAGGGACAGAGACCTCTGATGCTCTGAATGGGAAAATAAAGAGCAGTTGAGGGGGTCCTGGTCAGGGTGGGCAGAAGCTGCAGAGGAGGAGAACACAGAGAGAACATGTCTGGAGTGACTTTTTCTCTTGTTTCCCAAACTTGCTGGGTTTCTTCCCAGCATCACCTTCCCTTCCCAGCAGGATTTAACCACAGGTGGGAGGAAGCTGCTGTAGCTTAGGAGGTCTCCCTTGCCTCTGGAATGGGTGCAGCTCTGCATAGCACAGGGCACTCCATGGCGGGCCTGAGTGCCTCTCTCCATGTGAATTCCACAGATCAGGGAATTTTTGAGTGATGTAAAGCAGCTTTGAGCCCACTTCCCATTTAAATTTTGGCAGCAGCTGCAATTCCTGCAGCGGCTGCAGAGTCAAGTTTAACATGTGTGACCTAAAAGCTTTGGAATTCCTGACTTTCTTTTGAGGAAAGCCACCCCTTGCTCTCTCAGTGATGTTCTCAGCAACATGAGTACAATAAAGTTCTCCTGAAACCTGAAATCCTGGCACTCCAACAGCACATCCATGGGAGTTTACAAGGCCTTAGGAAGGAGAGTCCTGATTTTATGGAGCCTCCATCCAGCACTGCAATCTCCATTCCTCTTCCTCAGTGAGACCTAAGACATTCCATACAATCTGCTTTCCTTAAGACTGTTTTGTCAGTAACTGTGAGCTCAGTCCGTGCAGGAAAGGTAATTATTTCTGTCCAACTGCTTCCACAGGGGCAGGGATTGAGCAATATGTTCATCTTAGAAGAGCAAGATGTACTAAGGAATCACTTTCATGCTTTCTCTTCCAAGATTTTCCCTCTCAGGACATCACAGTTTTGATCATTGATCTCTTAATCTCATTTTACTCCATGAATTCTCACAATGGGCACTAAGTTGCTCAGAGGAGCTGTTGCTGCCCCATCCCTGGAAGTGTCCAAGACCAGGTAGGATGGAGCTTGGAGCAACCTGGGATAGTGTAAGGTGTCCCTGCCCACAGCAGGGGGTGGGATGGACTTTTTGCAACAAGAAAAAAAAACCAGCTGTGTTGACTCTTGCTGGCCTTATTTTCACATTTCCCCCTGCACTGCTGACTTTTAAGGACCAGCAGCACACTGACACCTCGTTTTCCTGCATGGATCAGGCTTTGCTCTGTTTTGGAGGAAGATGAGGCCTGGCAGCCCCACGATTCCATCTCGGAGCACGCAGGAGGAGGCTTGGCCAAGGAGGCCGAGTTCAGCCTAAACACAGCTTCTTGCAGGAGGGGGGGTGAGGAAGATGCTGCTCTTGGTTCTGTTGTATGTTTATTTATATGTTATTTGGTGATAATGAGAACCAAATGTTCGGGATCTATTCAGTTCTTAAACTTTTATAGACTCATTGTCTTGATTTTCAACTGTGCAGCCGTCTCCGAGCCCCTGCCTCCCCCGGAATCAGGGAAGTGCCGTCGGTGACCAGGCTCAGCTGTGCTCTTACTCATCCTGGCTGGAACAATGATATTCCACACCACGTTATTCAACCTCCCCGGTGCCTCCTGGCCCCCTCATCCCGACCCCTCGGCTCCCACATCCCGGGTCAGCGCCGGAGCCGGCCAAGGCATTGTCCTGGGGGTGCCACTCTCGGGCTGTGCTGGTGCCAGGGAAAGAGGATACCATCTGTGCCTCGAGGAGCAGACGTGATACATGAAAGATGCTGGAGAGCCCAGAGCCTGCTCTGACCCTCGGATCGCTCACCAAAAGGCAGGAAAAAGGAGGAGAAGGGAAAGGAGGGGGCTGCACCCCAACGCCGAGCCTGACCAGAGACCACAGGGAGGGGGCTCCCCTCCCTGCCCCTTGGCAAGGATTTCTCCAGCCTTCCTGGTGCCGTGGTCTGGTTGGACTCGATGGCTTCCAAGGTCTTTTCCAACTTAATCAATCCTGTGCTTTTCCAGGCCTGTTTGCCAGGGAGCACAGTGCTGGGTTTGGGGCTCCTTGGGGAAAAGCTGCCACCCCACAGAGCCACCCCTGCCAAGGTGGGACCCCCCACAAACCATGACCACTCTCACAGCATGAGGGTTTGCAGCAGCTTTGCCAAAACCTGAGAGCCCCTTCCAGGGCCTAAAGGAGCTCCAGGAGAGCTCCTTTAGCAAAAGGACTTTGGATGAGGGATAGAATGACAGGGAATGGCTTCCCTCTGCCAGAAATACATGGGATTAGCACCATGTTGTGTGTATAGGAAACTGGAACCTCAGTGTCACCACTTGGGACTTCTCCGGGCAGGGGGAATTCTGACAGGAGAGCTCCTGGAAATCCCCTGCCTCAGGTTTGTGGCATATGTGCCCATTTCAGCCTCTTTGGCTTTTGCTTCCCTCTCTTTCAAGATGTAAATTCCATGGATAATGATTTGAGCCTAAAGATGCAATTTCTACATTAATAGAGAAAAATATAAACTGACTGAAATCCTTTGCAGGTGGAGCAGGGCCACACTATAGAATCCCAGGATGGTTTAGGTGGGAAGGGACCTTAAAACCCATCCCATCCCCCCCCCTTCCATGGACAGAGGCACCTTCCTTTAGCCCAGGTTGCTCCAAGCCCTGTCCAACCTGGCCTTGGATGCTTCCAGGGGTGGGGCAGCTTCTCTGGGCACCCTGTGCCAGGATGAATTTCTTCCCAAAATTATATCTAACTCTACCCTCTGTCAGGTTGAAGCCATTCCCCCTTTTCCTGTCACTTTTCCAAAGCTCAGTTCTGGCCTAAGCTCAAACTTTCAAGCATTTTGGGTATGGCAGGGCGAGTCCAGCATTAAGAACTGAATCCCTGGCTTTAAAAAGGGTAAATCCAAGGAATTCATATCAAAGCAGGAACAGTCATAAGGAGAACATATGGAAGTGTCTTTTTCTGCTCACAGTGATTGGAAACTGTACACCCAGGCCCTGATCCAGCTACAGGACCCCACATCCGGGGCTTAGTTTCCAGGTGACCTGGGATTTCAGCGATTTCCAGCCTTGGGATTGTTAATGTGAGATGACAGCAATAACCAGGGAAGGAAACCTCACGTGTTTGTTCTTCCCAGCATGCCAGCACTTGTGGATTTAAGTGAGGAGAAAGATCACAAGGCTCAGACAGAATATCCTCCAGAACACAGCCCTAAAGCAGCAATTTCCTCTGCGGAGCCCATGTGAGATCAAGGCAGGATAAAGCACTCCATGTGAGCTTGGCTGAGGGGATTTGGGAAGGGGCAGGAGCCATTTGTTGGGAATGGAATAGTAAAGATTAAATTGGGTGTTACTGAGGGACCTTTCCAGAGGGAACAGCTCCAGCTCTGAGTGCCATTTGCCTTCAACTCTCCTCCATGAGAAGACTTCTGGCTTCGGGAATGCAACATTCCTAAGCTAAACCTGCTGATAGGAACATGTGCATTTCATCTCAGAATGAATAAAAAAATGATTGAAAAATAGCAAACCCTGTAATTTTTGGTGAGGAATAATCCCCCCACGATTGGAGGCAACGCGCTCTCAGATGGAAGGGCCAATTCCTCTGGATCAATGGGATGGAAACATCTGCTTTATCTCACCGAGATCTGAAGAGGTAAGAGCTGACAGTTCTTTGTGGGAATCTTTGCTATCTCATTGTATATCTAAATTACATTTATTGATGTCCAACGTTGATGTTTCGGGTAATTCTCGTGGATCTCACAACCTTCTGTTTCAAATTCACAGTCTTCCACCACTCAAACTATTATTATTTTTACCAGTCCCAAGGGTGTGCTGGAGTCTCTTTGGTACAAATTAGAAAGGCTTTTATGAAAAACTCACAGTTTATGGAAAAGAGGTTCCCGTTGGCTTCCTGACCCCGAGGTAGTGACAGCTCCCACCGGAGCCTCACCCACAGCAGGGGTTTTAGCACCGTTCCCAAAGAAGCTTGGGAGCTGACACGGGGTGAGGAACAGCAGTAATTTCCCCCAAGAGGGACAAAAAAGCCAAATGTTGACAAGTTTATGAGTACAAACATGTCAGGGGATTTCCTGGCAACGAGGCTTTGCTCCCAGCCGGTGCTGGGTTTACCTGGGGCTGGTAGCTCACCTGGGCTGGGCTCTGAGCTGTGGGAAAAGGGATTTGGGGGAGACAGAACCCATTCTGCAAGGAACAAGAGTGGGGTAGAAATGACCCAAATATCCCAACCCAAATAATTCTATTAAATAAATCCCCAAACTCAACAAGTTTCAGAGAAAAAAAAATCAAGCAACACAGCTGAGGGAGAGAAGAGGGTGGTAGGAAGGTGCTGAGGCTGGGGGAAGAAGAGCCACAGAATCCCAGGATTTTCTGAGCTGGAAGGGACCCACAGGATCATGCAGTGCAAGCCCTGATCCTGCACAGACACCCCAACAGTCCCAGCCTGTGCCTGGGAGCATTGTCCAAATATTCCTGGAGCTCTGGGAGCCTTGGGGCTGTGACCATTCCCTGGGGAGCCTGTTTAGTGACCCTGTAGGGGAAGAACCTTTCCCTAAAATCCAACCTGAACCTGCCCTCGCAGCTCCAGCTGTTCTTTGGGTCTTGTCCCTGGTCACAGAGAGCAGAGGTGAATGTGAGGCCTTGGAAAGGTGAGAGTTTCAGTGTGAAGGGTAAGCAGGAAACCAGAGGGAGGTGGAGACACCAAGCACAATCCTCCCCCAGCTCTTTCCCATCAAGGGCTTTTCTTCACTGCAGTTAAAGCTGAATTGATTAGGACAGGGATTTTCCAGTGGGGAAAATACACCAGTGAAACCTTGATCTTCCTCAGGTACCAAAACAGATCCAAGGCCATGATCCAAAGGAGAAATCAGGAAAAGCAGAACAAGGGAGAAAGAAATCACCCAGTAAAACCCATCTGGCTCACGGCATCCATGGAAATCCATATAAACCCACCTTCCACAGCCCCTCCAGGCTCTGCTGGGGCAAAGGGGGCTGGAATGAAAAATTAATTGTAAGCTGTTACTTAACACAGATTTTGAGACAAAAAGAAGAGAACAAAGGAGTCCTTCAGGCAAAAAATGTGGAAAATGATGACCATTAATAACGTCAACTCCTCACGCCAGGATTTTCATCGGTTGGCTGAGGTGGCATCACATTGTCAAGTCACAAAAGCCATAAACACACCCAAAAAAACCTTATTGATCCCAGAAAAATTAAATGCAGAACTCGCCAACATCAGGAGCTCCAGTTGGGGTGCATCCAGAATGTCCAGACTTGGAAAGGCCTGAAATCATCCTGCAGTTTTCTGGTAGGTGGAACACAACTTGAAACTGCATTTCTGAGAGGAGGAATCCTCTCTTCAGAATTCTTAATCTCCCATTGTCAAGTGTTGATGTGAAAAACAAGGATCTCAAGCACATTTTTAGAACCCTGTTTCTGTATTTCCATGAATCCCAAGTTCTCCTCTGCTCAGGGAGGATGGAGAAGCTGCAGGAGGTCTGAAATTGTTCAGAAATACACATTTGAAAACGATCCTTTTCCTTTTTGATAACTCAGAAAGCAGGAGCTGGTGTGCCATCTATTAAACTATAAATAAAGACATAAAAGAGGAATTCCTAATCCACATCCAGAAGGGCTGAGGTTCAAAACCCAGGCCCTGCCCTGGACTTCAGCATCTGGTGAGTTCCATCTCGCACCTCAAAACGTTCCCAGGCCTGGACTTTGATTTGGGTCTGCAGCCCTTTGTGTTGTTTTCTCGGGGGTGCAGCATTTTCCATGCTCTTTACAGAATTCTTTCCATGCTGCCCATCGCAGTTTTTATGGAGTCACGAGGCAAATTTACGGCTGAGAAACTCCTCCATGGCCCCACACTGCCTCCCAGCTTTGATGTGCACAGCCCTATAGCCATGAAAATTCACATCCACTTAACTCAAATCCCTGCTAATCAAATCCTTGGGAATCAGCACGTAACTGGGTGGATTTGCAGCTGTTGCAGCAGTTTGGGCACCACGTGGCCACCAAAACCCTTCCCTGGGAGCTCAGGAAGGGTGCTCTCCAGGCACCCAGGAGGTTGGTGGGAATGAGAGATGGCACCAGGGTTGCCAGGACACATCCTGCCAGCAGCATTCCCAAAGGAAAAGATCCCAAACACTCTCTTGAAAAGACTAACACTGCAGCCCAGGCGGTTCAGCAGCCCAGGCCCTTGCAGGACCCTTTTATGTAGTTCCTGAAGCCCAGCTGGGGCCCAGAGCTCTCGAACTGGAGCAGTTTAGGCCACACCCAGGAGGAATCACTCTGGAATTGGGAATCACCCCGGCTGCTGTAATTGCTGGCAGCAGGACAACCTGGGGCACCTGAGGCTTCCCAGGGACAGGTCCAGTGGGTGCCTTCCTGTCTGGGGGGCCAAACACCTCTTCCATCCTCTCTGGGCAACCTGTGCCAGGGCCTCACCACCCTCACAGCCAGGAATTCCTTCCCAATATCCCACCTAACCCTGCCCTCTGGCAGTGGGAAGCCATTCCCTGTGTCCTGTCCTTCTCCAGCTCCCCTGGATCCCCTCTAGGCACTGGAAGGAGCTCCAAGGTCTCCCTGCAGCCTTCTCTTCCCCGGATGAACACCCCCAGCTCTCCCAGCCTGGGCTCCAGCCCTTGGAGCAGCTCTGTGGCCTCCTCTGGACTTGCTCCAGCAGCTCCAGGTCCTTCTGATTTTGGAATTCCAGAGTTTGAGGCAACTCTGCAGGTGAGGCCTCACCTGGGCAGGGCAGAGGGACAGAATTCCCCCTTCCTGCTGCCCATGCTGGGGAAGTGCAGCCCCCTCTCACTGTGACCCACCAGCCCCCTAAATTCCCCCTCCTGCACCCCGCACTCCGTGCCTTGCTTCTCCAGCACAGCGGGGGCCTTCCCCATTTGCCTCCTGCACCAATTTGTGTTTTAAAACCTTTTCTTTCCATCCCAATCCAATCTCTTCCCCTTTTCCTGGTTTTCTTTCCAGACTGAGGTTTCCAGCTCGGGTTGGGGATGGCTGCAGTGCAACTCCAGAGCTTTATCCCGTGGCCTTTCCCAGCCTGGCACACAGCACTCAATTTGGAGCGCGGTGTCCTCGCTCTGTTCCATGCCGAGCTCTGTTGTCCAGAGGAATTAATTCCAGATTATGTGTGGGTGTGGACTTCAGCTGGGCAAAATTTGGATACCCTGGTTGAGTCATTATTGTCTGATGAATCTCTTGGTGACAGCCTTCGCCCCTATTGTTCTGAGGTGAGCCCCGTGGCAAGAAATGTGAAAGCAAGAAACAAAAGAATATAAAGAAAGGTTACGAAATCAAATTCAGTTAAGGCAGGGTTATTGTCCCTCCATCCCGCCTCTCTGGCCTCCAGTTGGGATTGGAATTGGCAGGAAAACAACCCCCATGGGACAGTGGCTGGGGTTTAGAGCAGGTTCTGGGGGGAGCCTGTCCCTGTGGGACCCTGGTGGCCCCAACAACACAACAGAGACAGGGAGGAGGAGTTATCATCAATTCTTAACATTTTATTTCTTTACTGGGTTAAACAAGGAGCAGAGAAAACCTCGGCCCCAAAATACAACAGAACTGAAAGCATTACAGGTACAGAGACTATTGAACACAGAGAGTAGTAGGATAATATTTTAATACAACTGAATTATAGCATGGGATTGTGTTTTTGTTGGTTTTTTTGTTTGTTTGTTTTTTGTCAAACCAGTTTGGAAAATAAATGTAATAGGAACTAGTGCAAAAAAGTTCTAAACATGAAGCACAGTGTATAAAATGGCATAAGAAAACTGTCCCTTCGAGGACACAGTCACTTTCTTATGACAGAAGGGAGAAAGAGAAACAGAAGGGGGGTGGGAACAGAGGGAGGGTCCAGGAGGCAGAGGAGGAAAAGCTGGAAAGAAAGAGAAACCGGGCCGAGGGATTAGAAAGGATACTTTGACTTCAGCAATGTTGGTTTGTGTTTCACCACCACGCTCTGTTAAAGGACCTCGTTGGGGTCGGCCGAGCTCTGTCACCACCCACATGGCACAAGCACTTGAGAAGGGTTCGGGCGCCAGCAGCCTGGGCGCTGCAGGGGTCGGGTCCCACAGGGCCCCCTGAGTCCCCACAGGCCCCCCCAAGGCCCTGGGACACCCAGCACAAGGCAGGGAGCCCCAGCTCAGGGCCGGAGGGAGAAGGGCAGGAGGGGCTGGGGTCTCCTCCTGCTCTCCTTGCCCACATCCCTCCTGAACATGGCGTTGGCTCCCTCAAGGACCAGCACATGGAACTTGTTCTGTTTCCACCCTGTGCTCCAACGGGAGCGTCTCCCTTTTGAAGGCATCCTGAGGCTGTGTCCGAACACGAAGCTCAGAGGAGCTGGATTCAGTTTGGGTTGGAAGAGAAAACCAAACCAAACCTCCATCAGAGGGATGGCTGGGGATCCCCAGAAATTCCTCCCAGGCATCAGCATCTCTGATTCCCACGGAGAAGGTGTCCTTGCATTCCCAAGGTGTTATACTGGCCTGCTAAGCCAGGATTTGCTCCAGCCTGTTCCCACCATGGAGCCACCCAGCCTCCTGCCCTGGAGAAACTGGCTGGATACTATTTTAAGGAGAGCTGGTTGGAATTCCTTGCAAATTGCTATTCTCTCCCAATCCACTGCCACCCATTCCAACTGTGCAAGCAGAAAAAGTGTGATTGATATTTTATTATTTTTTTTTTGCCTCGTTTTCTTTTTGGAAAATGAAAGGGTTGTGGGAAAGGACTGTTTTGGATGCATTTCTCAATTTTCAAAAAAAGAGAAAAAAAAGAAAAAAAATTGGTCATAATGATCAATCTGGCTTGTTTTGAGAAGTTTCAAAATTTAAAAAAAAAATCGCTGTCTGGCCCTTTTTGTCTTTTTGTTTTGCAACTCAGGCAAGTCCAGTTCCCAAATACATTTAAAAATGGTAAAACCAACCCCAAATTTCAAAAGCCAAACCTAATTCTTGGGGGTTTTTTGTTGAGTTTCAGTTTACAAGAAGAGGAGTTGCCAACTTTCTGGGCTGAAAAAAGATCATCCTGAAGTGCTAAAAACACTGGAAACCACTCCTGGCCTGCCTGGAATGCAAGTCCTGGAGATGTGGAGCAGGAAAGATTGGAGGGACTGGGCTCAGGAACTCATCCATCTCCTTTTAGAGAGGCTGAGAGCTTTGATAAAAGGCCAACAACTTTTAAAATTTATTATTCCTTATTTTTTTATGACTCTTAGTTAAAAATGGTCCATCCCCTACCGCAGCATTCCCTCTGCTCCCTTCCTCCTTCCTCACAGAGACATGCAGGGCTGGGAGGTCACCCAAAGAGCCACCTAGACCAAGAACATCCAAAAAGAGCTACCAAAATCCTTCCATTCCTGGAGTAAAATGGACTCATTGTGGGAGCTGTGCAGCTCCAGGGCTGCTGTGATCCAGGAGCTCAGAGCACGCTCCTTCTGTGGAAGATGGGATGGTTCTGGGGTTGTGTGATGGTGGTACCTCCAGCTGGGATGCCCATGAACTAACTTTTGGGCTGTAGCAGATCCTTAACATCCAGCCTGAACACCAGAAATGGCCCTTCCCAACTTTTTCAGCCTAGTTTAACCGAGATTTAACCCCTAGGGATGGGAATCTCCAGGGAACCACAAAAAGCTGACACAGAATTCCCTGCCTGTCACCTGTTACAATGTAAGATGTAACCAAAAGATAGGAGAGGCAGAGTTCTTTATCTTCTCCAAGACTCAGCCCCAGTAACTCCCTCCAGGGACTCAGCAGCCACTTTGTGGGGAGCCACCTCCACTAATGGGCCATCAGGGTCTCACGGAATGACTCACAGAATTACATCATCCCACTGTGAGATGCTCCACCCAGGGGGAGGAACCACACATCCCTACCTGGATAAAACCTGAGGCTTGGAACACCATGGGATCAGAACCACTGGATTCACAGAGAACAAGAGCTCCATAACCACCACTGGACCTCCAGAGAAGGACCAGATCTTTCTACAGGATCACTGCTTCGACACAGCCACATCCATCACTCCAACAGGACTGCAGCCACCATTTATTTAACCAGACTGCTACCACCACCCTGACCAACAGGCTGCCAGGTTGCATTCCGACTGTCAGTCTAAGCCAGTTTCTATTCTACTGCCTTTACTTTAATTTTCCTGTTAAATTGTGGTTCTGACCTGGAATCTCCCACCGGTTTGCTCTCCAGCTAGAACATTCTTGCTGCCCGAAGCGGGGCCCTCCTGGTAGTGTGGGTGGGGTGGAGGAGAGGGCAGCGAGGTGCAGCGTTCTCTCCTGGCTGGTGCCTTCCCCCGAGGGCTCGGGCCTGGAGCTGGACAGGGAGGCTGGCACGGCATGGAGCGATGGGGGAGTGCCCACGGGAGGGCTGGAGTCAGCTGGGAACAGAGATGGCTTCACCCGCCTGGATGGGGATGAGGAAGGGTACGAAGAGGAGGATGATGGAAACAGCAGGCAGTCAGAAGATGATGGTTCACAGACTGAAAAACCTGAGGCTGGTGACCTAAAGGAATTCTGAGAAGTGGAGGAAAGAGATCCTCAGGAACCGGTTGCTTCTTTTTCAGAGAGAGTGTGGAACTTGTCTCCAGATGAGATCAAAATCCCTCCTGAGCCTCCTGGCAGATGTTCTAACCAATTGCAGGATAAAATTGAAAAGCTGTATGAGAGGAAAATGAAAGAGAGAATGGATATGAACTACATCATCCAGAGAAAAAGGGAATTCCGCAACCCCACCATCTATGAGAAGCTGATCCAGTTTTGTTCCATTGATGGAATTGGTACAAATTACCCAAAGGACATGTTTGATCCTCATAGCTGGTCAGAGGATTCATATTATGAGGCACTAGCTAAAGCCCAGAATATTGAGATGGACAAATTGGCGAAGGCCAAGAAAGAACATACAAAAACTGAATTTGTGACTGGCACTAAAAAGGGTACAACAACAAGCGCTGCTTCCACAACCACCACAACATCCAGCACCATTGTGGGAGATGCCCAGAAGAAGAGGAGGAGGAGGAGCAAGTGGAGCAGTGTTGAGGAAGGGTATTACAGAATGACTCACAGAATTACATCATCTCCTTGTGAGCTTCCCTGCTCTGAGGGGAGGAACCACACATCCCTACCTGGATAAAACCTGAGGCTTGGAACAGCATGGGATCAGAACCACTGGATTCACAGAGAACAAGAGCTCCATAACCACCACTGGACCTCCAGAGAGGGACCAGATCTTGCTACAGGATCACCGCTTCAACACAGCCACATCCATCACTCCAACAGGACTGCAGCCACCATTTAATTGGACTGTTACCACCACCCTGACCAACAGGCTGTCAGGTCTGTCAGTCTAAGCCAGCGTTTCTGTTCTACTGCCTTTATCTTAATTTTCCTATTGAATTGTAGTTCTGACTTGAAATCTCCTGCTGGTTTGCTTTCAAACTAGTACACTGCCCCATCACTGTCTGGCAGAATCTAGGGATGTTTCTGTCCTGACTTTGTCTCCACCAAGCCCTAGAGGCATTCCTTTTCCAGATGACAGCAGGAATGGGATTAGGATGAATCACAAGATGAGGGTAACCTGGGCTATGGGACCTCACTTCCTTTGGCTCTGCGGAAATCATGGAATCCCGGAGTGGTTTGGGTTGGAAGGGACCTTCAAGATAATGCAGTTCCATCCCCTGCCAGGGGCAGGGACACTTTCCACCATCCCAGCTTGCTCCAAGCCCCATCCAACCTGGCCTTGGACATTCCCAGGGATGGGGCAGCCGTAGCATTTCCAGGCAATCTCAACAATGCATCCCTAATCGCCATGCTCAGTGCCACCAGAGACCAGGAGGCACCTGCAGAGCCCAGCACAGGGACACTCCATGGCCTGGCCTCGCAGGGTCCTGCCCAGGAGCAGCAGATATCCGAGATCTTCCCTTTATTCCCTTCCTCCAGGCGGCAGCCGAGCATCTCCTGGCCTCACCCGCGGCCCTGAGTGGCAGTGAATGAACTGCCCTGACATCTCCTCTTGAAGCAAAGCAAAATGTGTTGAAGAAAAACCAGTTCCAGATGTTTTCCCAGTGTTGCCAAGTTACTCAACATGTTCTGCTTTAGTTGTCAGATGCTTTCAAAGTGATTTCCCTAACTCCGGAGCACGAATGGTGAGGGCTCTCCCTGGGAATCTTCTGCCTGAGGCTACCATGGATCTGTATTTTCATAAGAAAAAGACTCAGCTAATGATTAATGTTCCCCAGAGGAAGCGGGGCCTTTCTTTGGGATTTTTCTTCAGTTATTTTTAATTAATTTGTACAACTGGCAGCTACATGAAAGTGCAAAACCCGGGAATAACGCTGAACCCGGCTCCATTTGCTCCTTCTCTCTGGCCACACCTGGAGCTTGTGTAGACATCATCATTCCTCACTTCCCTGGGGATGAGAAACCCCCTCATCGGGGAGGAATCACTGCTACCCACTGGGAATTTTCTCTGAGCAAAGACAAGTTTGTCCACTGAAGGAAAAGCTGAGTTTTCCATATTAATCCCAACACAAGGCATCTTCTTTAGGGAGAACAGGTAAAATCATTGGACGAAAAGGACAAAGCCCCTTGGATTTAAACTCCTGGTAGGACAAATCATTTAGAGTTTGTGTTTTCCAAGGTGACTTTGGGAATGTGGAAAGCATTTGGGATTGCAAAGGGCCCCTGCCCTGGTGGACACAGGGCTTGGGGTGAAGCATCCCTGGGCACACAGGGTAAGGAAGCCCTTCCCCTCCTTATCCAGGCACACTCCTTCTTTATCCAAGTGCACTCCCTTCTTTTCCAGGCATTCCTACACTTTGTAATAAAAATAATGCCATGGGTGTTAAGTGAGACAATGTCACTGTCTGCTTCCTGGGCTGTTCTCTCACAGAGCAAAGCCAGAGTGCTCAGGAATGGAGGATTAGGAGGTTGTAATGTCAGACCAAAGGCAGGAATTTTATCCGACGGGCTCCTGATGATGGACTGCTCCATACACTGCTTCCAGCTGCTCCTGCTCTGGGAACAGCCTTGTCTGGATCTGTTTAAGGAGATTGGCAAAGTGTTGAATGCAGCATATGGTGCCCTAAAACCACAGAACTTATTGACAGCAGCCCAGACTTGCTAAAGAAAAGATCTCCTTCCAAAGCCTTGCTCTGGGAAGACTCAGCACTGTCCTCCCACTTGCAGCAGGTAAAGCCCATCCCACACTCCCAGAGTGGATCTGCATCCCGTGTGCTTTCTCTGGCACCTTGTCCTCTTGGGAACACCCCCTGTGAGCTGTGGCCTGGAAAATGCATGGATTTCCTGCCCAGGGGGCCTCCTCACTCCTGGTGGATGGGGCTCAAACCTCCCCAGTAACCACCCAGACCAGCCCAGTTCTGAAATGGCTCCACTTCCAGAATCACTGGGAAGCAACATGTGCTCCTGACCTCCCAAGGGAAGCCTCCAGCTGGTGTTAGGGAAGGTGAAACTGTTTCTCACAGCTCCCAGGTTATCCCAGCAAATCCCTACCAGCACCACCTGAGGATGACTTGAGTTGTTGGATCTCATTCCTGTAGCTCTGTAGAAATCATGGAATGGTTTTGGTTGAAGGGATCTTAAAGCCCATTCTTTAAGTTGCACTCTCTGCCATGGGCAGGGACTCCTCCTACTGGACCAGGTTGCTCCAGGCCCCGTCCAACCTGGCCTTGGACACTTCCACAACTTCTCTGGGAATCTCACATCACCCACGCCCACCCCCAAGCCTGGCCTGATGCTCCATCACCAGTAGGACACAAGGGCTTTGGGGCAGGGAGAAGGACACACATCCCTCAGGATGGTGCCGGATCCGGATGTGGTGCGGGGACTGAGGCCAGGCCACCCCGTGCCTGCCAGCGCTGCTCAGTGTCACACACGACACAGTGAACAGGGCCAGTGACTCAGGGCCACTTGCTGACGCACCACACTGGGCTATTCTTCTCTCCCGATGAGTCGCTCCAAGATTGGACACAGCCTATCTCTGAGAGAGGCGCCTGGAATCAGCTTAACTCTTGGCAGTACAGGAGAAATCTAATTTCCTTCAGGATCCGGCTGTCTGGAGGCAGGGACGGGGCTGTGCTCCCTCCCCTGGCCTGCCCGGGAGCTTTTGCTCCTTGTCAGAGCAGCTCCAGGACCCCACTGCTCACAGAAAACCAAGGGATTGGATCCCGGTTTGCAGAACTGCTCCATCTCCAACTGTTCCGATTGGTGTACACTAGGCTGAAATTATATGGATGTCATGAGGAATAGTCAAACGAGAGACATCCTACTTTTTGGGTGGAAACAGCAAGGGAATCTGCTTGGGAAACACTCTCCATCTTCCATGAGTACTACCTCTCCCACCCCAAAAAAACCATGGGACAATGGGATCACAGGCCTCATCTCTGCAGGACTTTGGGAACAGGCAACTGGTGGTGTGTAAACATCACCCCAAAGCTCTGAGATTCAAGTCAAAGCAGGAATCAAACATTCAGCTGCTTCTCAGAGCCTCTTTGGTCTGGAAATGGGCTGGAAACGTCAGGAAACCTGTGCTTCCCACGAGATGCCTGGTACTTCCTTCTTCCAGCCAGGCAGGAAGTAGCTTTGCTCATGGGGCTCTGCTCACGGGGCTCTGCTTGGTGTTGCTTCACCTTAACAGACCAGAAACCACAAAACTCCTGCAGGTCATCAACTCTGGGACTTCTTGCACCCTCACAGGGATCTGGGATCAATTTGGGAGGCAGCAGGACATTATTCTTGCTCCATCCCTGTCTCCTGTAGTGTGCCATGCAGGGCTGTGCTGTAGCTTCCTGTCAAGAGCCAGCCTGGAAAGAGAGGGACCATCCCAACCCCTCTGGGAGCAGGGGTTGGCTTCACACCCGACTCGTAACCTTGTGCTAAAACACCCTCTATTCCTTCCCTGCCCACACCCAGGACAAATTAGAGCCCCTGGTGCCCAGCCCAGAGGCACTACCTTGCAGTGTCCATGCTGGGAACAATTCTGGTGGGTGGAGAATTGGGAGTTTCCTAGGAAATTACCTGGGGATCAGATCGTAGGGATCTGATGTTTGTTTGGGGCTGAGTCCCTGGATATGCTGAGCTCAGGTTAAAAAAACACCCCAAGTGAGCCGAATGAGGCTGCACCGCCAGCACCTTGCCCGGCCAAGTCCAGCTGGGCTCCCAGAAATTTCCGGATCTGGGGGCATCCATGGATTGAAACTATTCACAAAAATGCTCCTCCCTAGCTGGGCTTTATTAGTGCCTCTTTGTGTGGGAGACTCTCCCTCTAAGCCAGATTTCTCCAGCCCGTTTGCCCAGTCCTCCTGCCATCCAGTCAATGATTTGTAGCTGGGAAGCATGGAAGGATGCCTTTGGGATTCCCTGCATCTAACTGTTGCCACGTGGGATCCCTCTCCCTCACAGCCTGCGTGCTGCTGGAGTCACATCTCCCCAACTCCTCACTGAGACCAGTCCCACCAGCCAGGGAGGACAACAAAAGGTTACACCAAATCATCAGGACACTTGGCAAAGTGGGATGTGGGAATGCTGGGGACATCCCTCCTGCCTCATGCCTCCTCCCTCTCCTCCTCCTCGCATAGAGGAGCAGGAAAGGCCAGGCTGGAGGAGCCGCCTGGGATGCAGTGAGACCAACCCCGAGTGGTGCCACAATGCAGCGTCACAGCCTCCCACTCCCGTCCCCAAACGCCACCAGCGAGGCAGCGCCGTGCTGAGGACACTGCGCCCCACCAGGGTGGTTCTGCCCGGAGCCGGTGGCTTTCCTCCGGGACAGGAGTGGGCCAGGCTGTGCTGGGAGGTGCTGCCCCTCCGCCTGCTCCCTCGGGATTCACAGATCCAGGAGAAAAAGAACGAGGGCTGGGCCGACCGTCAAATCTCGACACAGCGCGGACGGGGGAGGCGCGGGCGCCCAAGGCACTCGCGGCAGCGGCCGGGGGACGCTCGGCAGTCCCATGGGGACACACTTCCATTCCAAGGGACCCCTCCCCTCGGTCCCTCCTCCCCCGTGCCGTTCCTGCCCGCCCGGCGCCTGCGGGGCCGGGAATGCTGCCCCCTGCCCGAACCCTTCTGGCGCCGGGTCCCGCAGCCCTGTGGGCGTTAGAGACTCTTCAGCACGGGGATGCCCCGCGAGCAGCTCTTGGGGGATGTGCGGGGATGCGTGTGCGCCACCCCCAATCCCGTGCCTCCCATTGGAGGAATAGCATGTGCCCCTCTTAAGGAAAAAGATCTGGCGTTCTCCTTGGAGGTCAGCTCTGCCCTCTGTGTCACTCGTCCCGTGCCACGCTCTCCTCCAGGGCGGGCGGGGCCTCCAGGCCGAGCCCCCCGGCGCCGCCGTGCACGCTCGAGAAGGACACCATGGTGTGGAGGAGCATCAGGACCAGCACGCACAGTCTGATCCTGCTGCTGCCGAGGCGAGACCCCGCGGAGACCGGCAGCAAGGACGGGGAGCGGGGCTGGTGGTACTGGTGGTACTGGTGGTGGTGGTAGAGGTGGTAGTGGTTCTGCCTCTGGTGATGGAGGTGGGGGTCGTGGCGGTGGAAATGGAGCGACTCTGACGCCGTGGATTTGGGGGATGTGTCCTCGTTGCTGTCTGGGGGGTGCTCGCAGGAGTCCCATTGCACCTCGCAGCACTTGGCCTCCTCGTCAGGCAGCTGGTTCTCCAGCAGCCCTGCAGGAAGGAAGGAAGCAGGAGGAGGGGTCAGTGGGACACTGAGGATGAGGATGCAGAGGAAGCGAGGCCTGGTGCCCACCATCTGTGGGACGGGCACACCTGAGAGCCAGGACACCCAGACACCCCTGGGACTGGCCCTAGCGTGTCTGTGAGCCTGCATACATCAGGGCTCCCCAAATCCTGCTCACAGCAGTTCAATATCCCCACCCTGCTTTAATCCACCACCTGCAGCTCCTTCCATGCTTTAGCTTCCAGTCAGAGGTAGAACTTTCACCTCCTGGACTGAGATGTTGCTGTGGCGCCATTAACCCCTTATCCCATGCCCTTGGGATGGCCACATTTTGGCATCAGGCAACGTTTGCCCCTCCTCCCCGACAAGCCCTCCAAAGCTGGGAAGTGTCTTGGAAATTCCGCAGGGCTCACCATCACCCCCCCGTGCCCGGTGTGAGGCCGGCCCTCCTTACCCGTACAGATGAAGCCAGGCAAACCTCCATAGATCAGCTCGTCATTGTCCGGTAACACAAAGGGGCACCTGGTCTGCACCTCCAGGCAGTATTGCTTGCATGGGATCCGCTGCCGGCACTGCTGCTGGGTCACGTTGAAGTACTCGGAGCACAGCCACGCCTTGTAGACCGCCTGGGGGAAATCATGGACAGGGATGTCACTCCCCAAGCACTGGGAGAGCTGGAGCATCGCAGTGTGAAAGGGGAGGGGAGAGCTCCCAGCTTTTGTGGGAAATGTGTGTTGGGGTCACCTGTTGAACAGCGATGGATTCAAACAACCCACTGCAGTGTAACAATGCTGGAACTCTTCTATCCAGCTAAATCCACCACAAAAATAACACTAATTACCACGTGGAAAAATGTCCCCTACAGATAGGCACCGTGACAGATTCTGCCAATATCAGTGACCCCAGAGCTCAGTCTGCCACACAAAACTTCAAACGCTGCCTATCACCCACCCCAGAGCATCCTCCTCGTAACTAAGACATCCCACTGCTCTTCTGGGAAGGGGAGGGATTCTCACCTCCTCTAAAGTGCCTTGGCCCCCATCAGCATGGGGACATGGGGCAGCAAAACACATCATGGGCTCGTCTTTACTGGAAATTTCCTCTGGAAAAGCTGCTGGACAGAAGCAGCTGGGATGCAGCACACACAGCCACTGCACTTCAGGTTTGTCCCTCTCTGCCAACAAGTGACACCTTCCTCACCTTCCCCACCAGGTCCTGGGAGAGGTTCCCAATTCCCTGACATCTGGAACTTCTGCTGTGCCATTTCTTCTGGCTCAAGGGGGAAACTTGTTCATTTTCCATGGATTGTCTGGCACAGGTGTCTCCATGTGCTCTGTTCATCCTCCTGATACTTCAAGCTGTGCTTGGCAATATTTCCAGAAGGAAGAGAACCCTGCAAGTTCACCTGTGACTGCAAGCTGTGCCATATTCCCTGCCTCTCCAGCCTGTCCAGTCCTGTGTTTCCCTCTTCCCTTCCAGCCTCTGTGTGCTTGTGCCCATGGCAGACAGCTGGACATAGCCCAGATGGCCTCAGTTACAACCATATTCCCAAATTTCCCTTATTCCCAGCATCAGGCATGGTCAAAGTTGTTTGCCTCCACTAGCTGTAGCAGATAGGGAGGGAGAGCTCCCATTCCCCCTGGTGTGCATCATTCCTCAGGCTGCAAGAAACCCGTGGCACTTCCAGCTCATCCATGAACTCAGGTGGGCACAAGTGACAGCACCATGGTCATTCCATGACCACAACCAACTTCCTTTGAAACCAGCTGGAAAGGGCCCCCTGTGACTCAAAGGGAATGAGTTTCCCTCCTCAGCATGCTTAGAGAAACCCCGAGCTCCTCCTTCCAGCTGCATTTTCACTTTCTGGAGGCTTTAAACCCATCACTTCTTCGCTTCCCCATGTTTTCCATAAATCCTTATCATCATTTGTTTGGACCATGATGATGTCTCAGGATTAAAGCTGGTTGGGAAATTCTTGGCAAGTTATTTTAGTTTGCCTTTTTTTTTTTTTTTTTTTTTTCCCTGGAAAATGCCAAATCATGAAACCCAGAATTTTCACAGAATTTTGTGAAACTATCATCCCAAAAAGTTTAATGGGCACAGGACACAATTTATGGAGTGAACATTTTTGAGCAGTCCCCAGTACCGTGGCCAGGGCCTTCCCTTGGGACGTGGGAATGCAGGTGCTTGTTCTCCTTGTCCTGTTGGATGTTAATTACTGGGACACAGTGGAATGGCTCCAGAGGAGGGAATGACTCTATAGAGTGTGAGGACACAAGCAGGAGAGTTTTGAGGTCTGGATCTACATACCTGAACTAGCCATCTCTGGAAGTGTTGAGGGCCAGGCTGGATGGGGCTTGGAGCACCCTGGGATAGTGGAATGTGTCCCTGCCTGTGGCAGGAGGTGGGATGGGTTGAAGGTCCTTTCCAACCCAAACCATTCCACCACTCCATGATCTGCCGAGCTGATTCCCTAGAGCTGAGGAGGAAGAAGCCATGCTCCAGAGGGGCCACAACCCCCACCGAGGCCTCCTGATGGCCCCTGCTCCCTCGGGGACACTGCTGGGAGCAAGGAGACATGGGGACAGCAAGGAGGACACAGCAGGACCCCTCAGTGGGTGGCACATGGCCCTCTGCAAGCAGCATGAGTTTTTCTCTGTTGGGAAAGCAGGACCTGTCACTGCTGCTATGGAACCTCAACAGGCTGTGAAGGAGGGTTAGAGAGCTCAGGGGACAGTGACACCTCACACTGATGGGACACAGCACCAGGGGACATAAAATGGGCCCCAAAGCACTCACTGACTGCCCAGGCTTTATTCAGGATTTATCCTTACTCCAATCTGAGGACTCAACAAGTCCCTGCCTGGACATAATGCTGTTGTTTCCACACAATCCAGACACACTCCAGTGTGCCTACAGTGGAGCAAAAAAAGAGAGAGGCCTTATTAATTACCTTAATTATTTGGGCTGCCTTTAGAGCAACAAAGAGAGGGTGTCCTGAGAACACTCTGACCCTCAGAGGTCCAGCAGTGAGGGGCTTGGTGAGCTTCTCCTTCCCTGGTGACCATCCAGGATTTTGGACAGCTGGTGTGGATAAGCCGCTTGAATTTGAACTGGCTGAATTCAGGCAGGTGAATTCCCCCCGAAGCCAAGAAGTTTTCAGGACTAAAATCTGGATGAATTAACTAAACCACAACCAGCTTGTAGTTCAAAGGGGAATTATGAACACACAAGGAGCTGGATGGACATCACTGGTGTGCCCAGCCCCATCTGGGATGGACACCAGGAATCTATCCCTCCAGCTCAGCCTCTTTCCCAGCCCTCATCTGCCTTACGATAAACATCTCCATCAGTGGGACTTCCTCGTGTTTCCCAAGGAGGTTGTTTTACAGCACTTATCTCGCTGCCTACAAGTTTTCCTTCATACTTGACCTACATTTTTCTATCCAAAAGTTCACTCCCTTCAATCATTCCCTCTCCCTGCCCCGTGTTTACACATCTCTAATATTTGCAGATGTCTCATGCTCCCCCTTTAGTCACAACTCAGGCGAGCTCAGATGATTTACTCACTCCCATTTCCTGCCAGTCTTCTTCCCAGCTCCGACTCTCTCCCACGCTGCTTCCCAGATCCCTGTCACATCCCAGCTCCCACCTGGGCTCACATGCAGCCCAGCATGGAGGGTACACTGAGTGCTCTGGCAGAAGATTGTGGGTGTCACCTGAGCTGTCACAGCTCCAGATTTGGGTGGAAAAGGCAGCCGGAACAGGAGATTTCCCAGAGCTTTGTAGGAAGCTGCCTGGGTTCATCCTGCTCTCATGTGGAAACAGCTGGCACAAGCAGGCTCTGCACGGATCCACACATTCCCCCTAAAATGTTTGTGATGATTCCCATCAGGGAAGTCTGGCAGAGGGTTGGGGTCACACACAGGGACGTTCCATGAATTTAATGAAGATATGGAAGGAGAGACTGCAAGGAGCTGGTGATATCACCAGGGAGGGCAGAGCTGAAGCATTCATCCAGAACTGAACCAGGATTGCCTGGCTGCCTTCCATTCTTCCTTCCCTTTCCAGAGCACCTGCCTTCGCTGAGGAAAGCACTGACCCCAGCCAGCCCCTGCCATTCCCTTGTGGCAGATCCTCCAGGTGCTGCAGCAGGAATTCCTGCAGCTCTGCAGGATGGAAAATACCTGTGTGTTCTCCAAAACAGAGGCATCCAAGACCTGCTGGTCCCACAGGGCTCTCCCACACCATTGGGATCAGGCTGAGACACAGGTGGATCTCCAGGAAATCCCAGAGTCATCCCATCACTCACCCACATACATGTCACAGACAAGGAGCAAATTCCTTGGGATGCTCAAAGTTCTGGTATCTCCAAGCCTACCCCACACAACCTCCCTAGTTCTGCTGTTAAAAAGAACATCTGAGAATTTAGGGCAGGAAGAAATTTATACCTTGCTTAGATCAACTGGGAAAGCTCCCTGGTTTCCATTCCTGCCCTCTCTGGATTCTTCAGGAAGCTGGTTGGGTTGCAATCAGTGTTCCTGCCATTCTGGTTTGGCTTTTGGCAGATCTCCAGCCTGGCCAAGTAAATATAAGTGACCTCAACTCCAAAATAGCTCCAGTTTGGTGCCCTCTTCCTGCATTTTTAGCTCTGGAGGACTGGCTGCATTTCTCCAAGAAAGCACACGGAATTTGGCTGCCTAGGAAAGGAGCCAACTTCAAACACCCAATTTATATGGAAGGAGGAGGATAGGCTATCTGTCTGCATTGGAATTTTGCAGTTGGGATGAAAAAACTCATCATAAAAGACATTTAAAAAAACCCCAAATGAATTGGATTTCCAATAGTGAATTCAGCTCCCTGTCTGCTTACACTTCCAGTGGGATCTGGAAACAGCAGAGGGATGGCGCTTTCACAGGGAATTCTGTGCCAAATGGGAGTTCTTCCCAGCCTGCACTATTCCCTCTGTCTCCTGTCAGTACCAGGACAGTATTCCCCACCAAACAGCTTTTCCAAAGTCCTTCTGTGTCCTTAGGATTTCTGCACAAATCTGGCCTCTTCAAGGCCATTCCAGTTGCTGCCAGTATGTTGGAAGCAGACTGCAACTGCCTGTGGAACCATCCCAGCTACATTTTGGGAAGAACTGAGGAGCAGGAACGGAGCAGCATTCTCAAGATACACCACCACTGCACAGGATGCAGTGCTTGGGATAGTTTGGATAACCACTGGGAATGCCAGCTGTAATTAACACAACAAACTATTGTTTTCCCATTTGAACAGGAATCAGTGCTCGGGAAGTTTCCCCAAGGAAAATCCTGCTAACGGCACAAATATAACAAACCCTTTTCCTTAATTAGAGGAAAGGGTTGGGGCACCATCCCTAGTCCAAAATCTACTTCTCTGAAGGAGGAGATGCAGACTGGAAGGCAGAGAGAGAAATAGGGAGTTTTTCCATACAAAATAACCCCAGAAGGAGACCTGGGAGTGTGCTTGGAGCAGAGGTGAGGATCACTCTGGAAGCTGCATGACTCTCCTCCTTTCCCTCTTCTCACTGGGTGCACCCAGCTCCCAGCAGGGATTGGAAGAAAAATTCCTGCATGTCCCTGCCAGACTCCCAGCCTGGAGCAGCCCCCTCCCAGAGCAGTTCCTGGGACTCACATTTCCATCCTGGCCTGAGAGGAGCATCTGGAGTGGCTGTGCCTCATTAATCCTGGACACAGGGAAATGAGCACTGCTAATGAGCCGCTTGGGCAGCTCTCCAAGCTCTGGCACATCAGGATGCAGTGCGGGAAGCAGGACAGGCTGGGGGGGTTGGAGAGAAGAGCCCCCTTGGATGGCAGAGGATTAAGGGAATGCTGAGGTCCAGGGCCAGCCAGGAGTCACAAACACATCTGCAATGTCCAATTACCGCTGCATTCAATTAACTCGGACAGTAACAATGTGGAGCTTTAAACCAGGTTTTTTTAGGGTTTTTTAAAAATTCTCCTTGCTATGGACAGTTCCAACATCATCTCTGGAACAGCTGATTTTTGGTTTCTTTGATAGTTCTGGAGTTGTTATCCCTGCCTTGACACATTCATATGCTTTGGGTTAGGAGAGAGGGGAGAAAAACACCAACCCAAACCCAAACCCCAACAACTGGGCAGGATTATGGGATTTGTATTGTTTTTTCTTAATTTTTAATATAAAGTTGCCTTTTGCTTGGTGATGACAGCACTGGAGCCGCAGCTCCTCCATTTCCCAACCAGGGGAGCCTCTGCCCATTGTACCCAGCTCCAGACAGCACGGAGTGGCAGCTGCAGTGGGCACTGGGATGGGGGCTGCCAGCAGGAATGCCTGGGACATGGATGGGGATGGGGGAGCAGGGATGGATGCATGCTGCAGGGAACGGCACTGGTGGGAATCCCAACCGGAGTGGGTGTTCCTCAAACACCACTGGAAACTCCACACGGAGCTGCTGGGCTGGCTGGCACGTGCCCATTCCAGGCTCTGCATTATCCTGCAGCCCGCTCCTCTCCAGGGCTGGTTTTCCCAGAAGTTTTCCCCCAGCCATCCCATCCATGACACCAGTTTGCATCCCGCTTGTCGTGTGTTTTTCCGGGCACAGGGGGGTCTGGGTCTGGCACCGACCAGGCTCATCCTCAGGGAAGGATGGGAATTGGGCATTGGAATGGGCATTGGAATGTCCCCTGTGCTCCCAAACTGTGCCTTCATCCCACACAACCAGACCATATCCCTTGACCTGACTGATGAAGTCACTCCCAAATTACCTGGAAGCAACTTGTCAGAGCTATTCACTCATCACTCAATCACATCATGAAGCAGCTGATCATTTTAAAGTTTAAATCTTTTACTTGTCATTCTAAAAACAAAGCATTTTAGCTTTAATTTTCAGTTCTTGGATCAAAGAGACATCTGAATGCTCCTTCTTTTGGAGGCAAAAGCCCCAGATTTCCCCCTGCAAGCCACTCAAACCCAGTCTGAGACACACAATGCCCCAGGTGCTCTTTGGTGAAAACGAAGAGAAAATAGCTTTAAAGTGTGAACCTCACACACCTGACACACTCAAGGCCCAGGCAACAACTGCCACACTGTGTCACAATATTAGGCAGCTCAACACACGCCTTGGGAAGGTCTGGAGTGGGAAAGGGAGAACCAGCACTCTGACCTGTCTCTGCCACCGCACACAGAGCCCCAGCACCCACGGGTGATGGGCCAGGGGGTGGCAGTGCCAGCTCCCAGCCCTGGGAATGCTCTCAGGGGACAGACAGCACAGTCACAGCCTCCTGGCTTTGCTCATCTGCTCATGGCACCCAGGGCTGCTGTGTGCAGAGCTCAGTGAAAAGCCTGGTCTCATCCCAGGAGATACAACACTCCCCTTGGAACAAATCCAGGAGGAGGAGGTTGTGGTGGTGGTTGTACCGAAGCAGGAAGCATTCATTCCCTGGAAGAGCAGAGCTTATGGACTAGCTTTGGACACCTCTGGCAGCTCCTGTACTGAGGGGACAGAGCACATGGCATCCCAACATGGCCATGGGCCTGTGTCTATTGATTAATCACAGTAATTAATGGCACAGCTGGATGAACAGGAAGGCAGTGATGACTGCCAGGCCCTCCTGCTTCCCACAGCCAGTGCCTGTCTCCGTGCATGTCACAGGTTGCTCCATGTCCCTGCCCAGCAGTGTCTGCAGCCCCTTCCCTCCCACCACAGCTCCCACTTTTCCCAGTGGAGGCTGGGATCTGGCTGGAGGGTACCCCCTGTCCAGCCACCCAGCGCTGCCCGGCCACTCCTACAGCCCCCAGCCCATTGCAGGAGTCTCTTCATCCCAGATGACTGCTACAAAACATCCCAACTCCCATGGAATATTTCCATTTCATTAGCAGACTCCACCTCAGGGTATATGCATCCTCTCTCCAAGGGGGGCAAGCACAGGGTGACAGTGCTCTGCTCAAAGATGTGAGCTCTTATCCCAGCATTCCTGATGTCATTCTCCTGTTCAGACCCCCCTCCTCACATCCTGGCTGTGTCCCCTCTACTCACCCTGGGAATTCCCTGGCAGTGTCTGGGACACGGTGGCCCAGCCATGGTGGGCTGCCCGTGGGCACTGCTGCCAGACGCCAGGCACAGCCAGTCCCTGTCCCAAAATCCCAGCCTGGGAGCACTGTGAGGCCAGAGGGACCAGCATTCCCGGGCTGAATTAATCCAGGCTGCTGCTCTGTGCTCCCCTTTCAGAAAGGATTTTGGCTGGGCTTTAGGTAAGAGAACTGCAGCTTGTCAGGAAGGTGAGGCCAGATGGATCGTGGAGGTTTGTGTGGGAAGGGACACCTGGAGACAGGGACAAACAGCAGGTGGCCAGGGACACAGCACCTCTCCTTGGCATCTGGAGGGCTCTGTCCTTGTCACACCACATGGCCATGCCCCAAGGTGGAAGAGGGGAGACCAGGCCTCCAGTTCCAGGGCCTCACCACACTCTGAGGAAAGTTCTTCCCAGTATCCCATCTAACCCTGCCCTCTGACAAGGGGAAGCCATTCCCTGTGTCCTGTCCCTCCAGGCCCTTGCCCCAAGTCCCTCTCCAGCTCTCCTGGAGCCCCTTTAGGCACTGGAAGGGGATCTAAGGTCTCTCTGGAGCCTCCTCTTCTCCAGGTGAACACCCCCAGCTCTCCCAGCCTGGATCCAGAGGGGTTCCAGCCCTTGGAGCAGCTCCCTGGCCTCCTCAGGACTAGCTCCAGCAGCTCCATCCTGTACAATCCCTCACCTGCCAGCCCCCAGTGGGTCAGATACCAGCCCATTATACCAGCCCAATGACTTAAAAAGTAATTAAAGACCTCTGCAAAACTGAAGCTGAACACGATGGAGTTGGGGACAGAGGGAAAGTGAGGTCCCTGCAATCCATTAGGAATGGCTTGAGGAATTCACTCCTATTAGACCCTGCTGCAGCCAGGGGCTTAACAGGATTCAAAAGTGGATTAAACATTTATACTGCTAATGAGAACATCCTGTTATATTAGATAGGACATAAAAAATAAAGGCGAGACACTTCAGTGCCACGAGCCATAAATTACCCACCAGTGATGGGGGCAAGGGAGAAGTTTCTCTGCTCATTCGCCTTCCAAGGAAATGGTGAGGTTGAAAAATTGTTCCCAGGATGGTGTGAGTGTCCAGCCCAGCAAGGGCTTGTCACAGCAGGGCTGTCTTGCATCCAATGCCTGTGGAAGGACCCAATTCTGTACTCTTCCATGAGCCCCTTGCACAGCATCCTGTGAGGTCCCGCTTGGCTCAAGTGGGAATGGCACAGGATATAAGGCAGCAGGAGGAACCTGGTCCCTCATGTCATCCTTGTGCATCCCCATGGAGACAGGCAAGCAGCAGGATCTGGCCCATCCCCACTCCCTCATGGAGCAAACAGTGGGGAAACAGGAGCATCCCGGTTCCTGGGCACCTTCCATGATCATAGGGAAGTGCAGTTTTCCATACTCATGCTGGGCCTTGCAGCCACCTCAGCTTGTGCTCACAGGTCCCTTAAATGCAAGCAAAGATGATTTTGAGATGCTTATCAGCACTCCTGGCAGCTCCTACTGCTGGAGGCACACTACAGGCCATGGCTCATGTCAGACCCGAGGGCTGCAACCTGTGGTTTTTCTCTCCCTGGCTGAACACCACTTGCAGAAATCTCCTGCTCCCTTCCAGGGGAGGAAAGCCCCAGGATAACTCAGCCACTGTGGTGAGCAGCAGGCAGGTGCTCCTGGCTGGCATCACTCCTCAGGCAGCAAATCCCAAGGGATGAGCCACTGCAGGGAAGCCCCATTGCTGGTGCTCTCCCCTGGAGCAAGGACAGGCTGGGGCTGTCCCTGCCCCTCATTATGCTTTGCAGAGTGGAAGTGCTTCCCCTGCATTCCCAGGAACAAGGGGTGTCTGGAGAATGGTCCCAGCACCATGCTGCAAGCCAGGCTGCCACTCCAGAGCTCCTGGTACTTCCTGACAGTCTCATTTGAATGGGAGAGCAAGGAATGATGACAAACAAGAAACATGGCACGGCAGGAAAACACTGCTCCCTGCACACACAGCCAGAGAGCCGTGCAGATTCCTCCTCTCCACATGCAGCTCCGTGGAAAATGGCACGGGAAGACAACCAGCTCCAAGGAATATGACGCTGAAGACCAAGAGCAGGGCACAGAAATGCCCAGGTCTGAGGGGGGTTGAACTCATTAAAGACAGAAACACAGCTCCTGCTCTGCCAGCACTGGTCAGTCCTTCTCAACCTGCAGCTGTTCAGAAGATTCCAAGGAAGTGCCACTTGCCTCCTCTCCTCCTCTCCCTCTGCAAGCACCAGGGAATGCCTGGGACTGGTGCCTACAGGCACAGGGTGTTCCAGGCTCCCTAATCCCTGCTGGCACACCCCTCACCAGGAAAACCCCCATCCCAGCCACTTCCAGGCCCCAGCTCTACCTTCGCTGTCCTGTCCATCCGCAGCCTCCACCCACCAGCAGTGCTGCAGAGCTGCCGTGCAGGGATAAGATTCCAGCCAAGATGCCAAACGTGTATCTGTTACTCCCAAGAGGACAAGCACGGCAGGTGGCATTTCCTTCTTCCTTCCTTTTCTTCAGCCAGAACCAGGAACACCAGGATGCTGGCACAGGCTGGGCTCTGGAAAACCAAATCCTTGCCAGGTGAGGCCATTTCATGCTGCTTTTTTAACAGAGTGGCCACGCTGGCAGCATCTGGGGGAGCCAATGCTGCCAGCACTGCTCTTCCTGTGGAGCATGGCTGGGAGAGAGGCCCCAGGGAAAAGCCAGGAGCTGGGAAGAGGAGTCAGGTTGAAGCAGGAGAGCCGGTCCAGGCAGGCAGCTGCCGGCTCTGCCCACGGGAATGGGGCTGGAGCAGCGTGGACAGATGGCTACTTCTTGCCCAGGCAGCCTCCGTGTCTCATTCACAGATTTGCTGTCCCTGAGTCATTGCCCTTCAAAGGACAGCAGAGCTGAGCTCCTGCGTGGAACCAGGCATGAGTTGCATCCTAATGGCATCCTGGTGACAGGGGGAATAGCCCCCGGCAGCCAAGTATATCCTGCCTCCCACCCTGGAGGGAACCTCTGGAGCCCGCAGCAGAGGAAAAGCCCACGTGGCATCCCTCGGGACAGGCCTGGGGCTGTGGGATGATTTGACAATGCCTCTCTGTGTGTGATCCTTGGCAATGCCCAGCACCGGGGTCAGGCCAGGCCATGTGAGATCCCTGCTGGGCACGAACAGCTCCTTTTCTGATGGAAAAGAATCCTGTCCTCAGGCAGGGCCAAATGAAGCCCATTGTGAGGGCAGGTCCAGCTGGGTTCAAGCAGACACCCTGTGCATCCTCTCCCATCTCCTGGTGCTGGTGTGGGAGGTGTTGCCTCCTCTCCCTGGGATGCACGTGGAGCTGGAAGTCAGTGTGGCACCAGCAGATCCCTTTGTCCATGGGGAGCATTGATCACTGCCTGGTAGGAAAAGCAGCGTGGCAAGACAGCCCTGATCTGCACAACCACAGGTAGCCTGTGACAACGGATGTGCACAGCAAGTGGGCTGGGGATCTGTTGTTTTCCCAGATCTCACATTTTGCTGATCTCCCCACAAGCACTGCCGAGCTCCTGACTCCCAGAGCCTTCCCTCCCCACACAGATCAGGCGGATGCTTTCCATCTCCAGCTGCTGAGGTGGCATCTCTGAGGAGTTTGTCCCACCCTGCTGGTGAAGCTCCTGTGCCCACCATGCTCCCAGGCATGGGCACACATGGAGAAGAACCTGGGCTTGCACCCGGCACTGATGGCAGCAGGCACAGCCGGGAGCACACGGAGCAGGCACCAGCACTGGCACTTGGAGCTACTGGTGACAGATGTCACACTTCCTCGCTGTCCCTGCACCATTTGCTGACCTGCCTGTTGCTCCATGGAGACCTGCTGCTGCCTTGGGAAACTTGTGGGCTGTTCCCACAGCACCACTGACAGACACAGGTGAGGACAACCAGCACAAAGGAAGCAGACAAACACCACCCAATCCCCCTGTAAATCGTTCCCATTCACACCCCGACCCCACCCCAGGTCGCTTCACCCCACAGCACCCGTGTAGGCTCGGCCTCCAGCCCACCACACGCTCCCAGGCAGCTTGTCTCAACCCCAAGAAAGCTCAGGACTGTCCCAGCACCAACTGAGCGTCCCCACTCCCACCTGGCTTGAAGTCCTGCCAAGTCCCAGTCACCGCAGGTGTTTTCCTGACACCTCTACATCTTTTATTCCATGGGGCAAACTCCTTCCATCAGTTCAGTTTTTGTTTCTCCTGTTTTCCAAGCCTTGATCTCAGTTTTCAAGCACTGAGGATGTACCATACACAAGGCATTGGAATGGGGCTGTGCCAGAGGCTCCAGCCACAGTGCCTGCAGATCAAACCCACCACGATCCTTCGGCCCAAATTCTTTATACAATTGAATCACATCTTTGTGCAGAGCTGCAAAAAATTCCCTTTGCTTCCATGGAATGGGTGGGGAACATGGAGCCACATACTTGGCTAAGCCTGTGCATGTGCTCCTGCTCAAGCTGCCAAACGACTGCGCTGATCTGCTGGAATTACTTTGGAATTCACTCTGGAACCCTTTTTCACCTCATGAAATGCCTCATTGGCCAGGCTGGTTCTGGAGGAGAAGCTCTGGAGCTGACACAGCTGTGTGGGAGCAGCCTCTCCCCTCCCAGGTGCTGCTGCTCCTGGTAAACCAAATGCTCCACAAGAGACCAGGTCCAGGGTGCAACTTTGCAGTCACTAATCCATAGATTCTGTGGAGGCCTCACTGATAAAGTAACTCCCTTAAAAAAGCACAAAGTTTTGGTGGAACCACTTTTGCTGTGGTTCTCTTCCCTCCATGTAAGGAGCCATCCAGGCTCGGTGTGGGACTGCAACAGGTTGAGCAGCATTTTGGATAAGCCCAGCCCAAAAAAACTCAACATGAGGTACTTTTGTGAAGGTAAAATGCTTCTTTGGTTTCCCCAAAGAGGTGTTCCCAAAGTTCCTGGTGCCGGCGGGCATAGGCTTTCAGAGGATGTTCCACAGGGAGGGATGCTCCATAGGGATGCCAATTGCTGATGCTATTCCTGGTTAAACAAGAGCCAGAAAACAGGACTCCAGAGGGTGCTGAATCTGGGCACTGGGGATTTGCTCCCTGCTCCATGTGGGCTGTGCCAGGGGTGACACCAGAGCAGGAGCAGCCTCCATTTCTCACCGCATCACCATGCACCCACAGCACAGAAACACCAGCAAAGCCTCGGGAGTGAAATCCTGCCCTGCCAGGGGTACTGGGGAAACCAGAGGTGCAGAACCAGATTCCACAGCCATGGACCTGTGTGCAGAGAGACCTGATAATCTAATCACATCTGAGATGCTACAGGTCCTGTCCAGCCCAGCCTGCCAGCCCCCTCCTGCCTGTCAGCCCTTCTCTGGCCACAGCTTTGTCTCTTGCAGCCTAATGACTCCTTAATTCCACAGGCTTTGTCCCATAGATCTTGATTTGCCCCAAGACTGGTGGGAGGGGGCACTTTTGGGAGCTGTTGGGGCGGGAGCCAGCATGCAGAGCTCGGCCTTGGCACGAGCAAAGCTCTCATCTGGTGTCTGAGCCAGAGCAACACTGCTCTTTTCCTGTTTGGAATGACGGAAAAAAAGCACAAATGAACCCCAAGCATCCCTCAGGGCACTGCTTTGGAGGGACAGGGATTCCCTCCTGCACTGAGTCCTGCAAAGCCTGGGCTGACAGTTTGAGTGCTGCTGCTGCTGCCCCACATTTCCTGATGGATATTCGAGTCCAATATGGAGTCCAATATCCATGTCCCCAGGCCGTGACCTCCTCAAGCCCCTTTGGAGGATGTGCCAAAGTGTCCCCACAACTGCTCAGTGCACCAAGTTCATTGTGTCTTGCAGTGACAAAGGGTACAAGTCACATAGCAACAGGCGAGATGGAGGCGGCCGGCAGCTGCTCCTGACTCAATTAATGACTTTTCCCTCTTATGTTCAGAAAAACACAGGCGTTTTCCACCTTTTATCCACATCATCCCTACCTAGCACCATGATCCAGAAGCTGGCAGGCAGATCCTCACAGCATGAGGTAAAATGTATCTGAAAAGATGGATGAACCTATAGACCCACTTCCCTCTTTTCCTCCCGTCCTCAGGAAGCTGGTGCTCCTGTCCATGAGCAGTTCCATGACAGCCAGACCCCCAAAATCCCACCAAATGGGAAATGTAAACAATAAACCCCAGAAGTGCATCTTCATGTCTCTCAGCCACAGGGATTTCTGGTGTTAGTTGTAAGAGTAACAAATAAAACATTTCCAGGGAGTGATTTGGAAGCTGACAGTGCTGCACAGGAATAAGAACATATGCAGAAACTGGGATCTGCCCAGGAATAATCCCCAAGCAGAAAATAAAAAGGGACAGTATTACAGCATTGAGTGATCTCAGCAGCTGAATTACACACAGATCCCACCATTTCATGGGATTCCTGTCTCCCAGGGAGACTTTGGTCCAGTCTTCCCCAGTCTCCAGGCACAGATGGATCCAGGGTTGGGATGCCTAGGATGTTGTTTCCCTCCTGGCAGCACCTGCCTTTTCTCCCCAAACCTGAGGGCAGCTCTCAAGATGATTTATTAACAGGGAATAATGTGTCTCCTGAAACCAATTCACGACACTCACACGCCTCCAAACTTTTAGCTTGGGGTCAAACCTGCTACCATAGGAAGGAATTGACAGCTCCAGTTGGGAATTGGTGCTGCTGTTGTTTGATATCAGGTGGAATAAAGAGCCAAAATCACCGGGGTGGTTTGGCTGCCACAGAGCACCCTGTGAGCTGTCTACTGAGCCACACTTCTTAGGTACCAAATTCCAGAGGAATCCATGGCTCTGCAGAGGGAGGCTGTGTGCAGGTGAGCTGGAGCTGCTGTGCTTCCTCATCTTCAATTTTCCAGCTGCTGCTATGGAATGGCAGAAATGTGAATGGGAAGCAGCACTAACCCTCCATGCACAGCCCTGATCCCAGGGTCCCATGTCCCAGAATGATCATTTAAATCCTGTTTCTCCAGCTCCAGAGTTCCTGCAGCCAGAATCCTGCTGTGAGGGCTCTGCAGGAGCTCTCGCACTGGCCGAGCTGCACATTCCACTCTGTTTTCCTCCACTCCTCTCCTGTTTTCCTGTTATTTGCACTCAGATATTACCACCATCAAGCAATAGCTCTGCCATCCCTCACAAACAGGTATTATCCAGCTCTGGATGGGAATTACAAATTCAAACTGCTTCAAAAATCCCACCAGCCACATTTTTCCAAGGCAATGAGTAACTGCAGTCCCTGCCCAAGTCCAGAGGGCTCAAAATCAGGCCAAAACTCACTCGTCACCACAGCGCTGGAGGGGTCTGGCATTAGTCTCGATTCACAGATGGGGAACAGCCACTGAGAGGGAAAAGCTGAGTCTCGTGGCTGTGAAAGGCTGGAGTAAGACACATAAATATGGAGTGAATGGCCTTAAATAAAGCAGCCTGATTTTCAGGAGCAACCAAAAGGATGGGAGCTGTGAGGGCTCCGGTGGGAGCATGTAGACTCGGGTACTCCCATGGGAATTTCCCAGTGGGTGGCCCAGGGGAGTGTGCACAGGTTGTGTCTGCTGCTCCTGCCTCCTGTTGCTTCCCAAGTGCTGCCTGTGGAATGCAAGGCTGGAGCTCACAGATGCTCTAAGGATGCATGGACATAACATGCAACCAGTTCAGAGGGACAAGTCCTGCCTCTACCTCCAGCTCTGCATCTCCCCAGCACATTTCCTGCTCTCCCATCACGGATGTTAAACCCAGGGACACCTAATCGAGATTCATCGAAGCATGGCTCTATTTCCACATACTTTGTAGTCCCAATGTAATGATTATTTTCTCCCTTTTTAGCTTCTCTCTCTGGGTCTCCCAGCAAACATGGAAGCTAAGCCTGAAGTTGAAACGTTTATGCTCCACAAGACATGGCACAGGGAGATCCTGACCCTGCTGGGCTCCTGGAAGCAGGACCAGCACAATGGACAGCACCAAACTCCCTGCAGAAGTGGAGCAGCAGGACCAAACTACTCAGAGCAGGCTGAATACTATGTCGCTTGGAAACCAGAGGGGAATTTGGGAAGCAGACTGTAATTGCCTGCCTTGGCCCGGGCCCAGAACACAAGCACAAGCTCCTGCTCAAACCCAGCTCCCCACAAAACCAACCCTTGCAGTGGTGGCCAGGATCTCACCAACGTGCTGTTGGTGAAAGACACCACCTTGGTGTCCCAGTGCCGCTCCTGGTGCTGCTCCCACACCTTCCCAGGGCATGAACATCACTTCAAGAGCTGCCCTGCAACTCCAAGTGTCCCTCAAAACTCCTGTCCCAGAAGAGGAACAGCCAACCCCATCGTACTGCCAGGGAGGAAGCTCTGCCACCACCCCTGTAGGGACAATGCTGTCACACAGCCCAGGACACAGCTCCAAGAAAGGGAAGCAGGTTTAATTATGGAGACCATTGCACTTTCCAGGGGCAATGTCTGGAGGGAGCATGTGCAGTAGCTTGGAGCAGGTGGAAGCTGGATGCACCACAGGCTTGTAGGAATGGAGCATCCAGCAGAACCACAGTGGAGGCCTGAGGGAGATCCAACCACAACTCTCACCTGGGAGAGATGGCTCCATACTGAGCCTCGACCCCACTGATGCTGGGAGACACAACCAACCCGTCAACTTTCAGAACAGGGACTGTGCCCTGGGGCTGGGGACAGTCAGTGACACTGAGGGGAACACCAAGGTGGAGGCACATCCCAGCACCCCTGGCCCAGCTCCCTGTGCAGAAAGGGTGTAAGAGCCGGACAAGAGCTGCTGCCTACAGGGAAGGGGCCCTGGCACCATGGTTCATCTCAGGTCACCGCTGGTCTAATGACAGCCAGGCAGAACCCTGGGCTGTCCCAGGAGTAGCAGCAGGTCTGAGGCAAAGATGAGGGGCCCCACACCTGCCGCAGCTCAGCCCCCACGTGCACAGGTGTGCACATGGAAAGGGGTATGGGTGAGGTTGGTAGGGATTGGGGTGTCAGGAATGAGGTGCTTGGACTGAGCTGCCACGTTGGGATTGGGGTGTCAGGAAAGGGGTGTTTGGGGTGGGATGTCAGGATTGGGGTGCTGGGAGTGAGGCGTCATGAGTTGGGTGCTCAGACTGAGCTGCTGGGAGCAGGGTGTTTGGAATGGAGTGTTGGGAGTGGGATGTCAGGTGCCGCCTGCATGTGCACAGGTGTGAAGGGATGTGCGAGTGCTCATTCAGGCCAAGTCCTGCTTTGCCTTCTCTGTCCCACCACCCTGCGCCAGCCTTCCCAAGGGCTCCAGACCTGCCCCCCGCCCACTGCCCGGAGAGGTTTACAGAGCAGAGCGAGACTATGCCTGTAGGCAGGTTTGAGAGCAGGGGAACCACGGTTCCCCCAGACCACCAAGCCCCCTGTGGCCCAGCTCATCCGGGACGCCCCCTCCTACCTTGCAGTCCGTCAGGCAGGATCTGACCGAGTACTCTTCCGATTGCAAGTACTTCTCCAGCAAGAGGTCGAACTCCTCGTATTTTTCCTGAGCGTGTTGGTCCAGCCGCTGGTACGCCTGGACGCAGCTGCTACAGGCCTCCCCGCCCAGCGCCCCGGCCGCCGCCACCACCAGGTCCACCATCAGGTTGTCCAGGCTGCAGTCCAGGCCGTCGGGGCCGGCCATCTCCCGCAGCAGGTCCCAGATCGTGTAAGTATCACAAAAGGAGAGGTTGAAGTTCCTGAAGTAAGCCTGCAGGAAGGTCCTTTTGGAGGAGGGCGAGGCGAAGAAGGGCGCGGCGGCGGCGGCGGCGGCGGCAGCGGCGGGGGGCGAGCGCAGGGGCGCGCCGGGGGCCCGCGGGCGCT
>VZUI01089667.1:0-28980 GCA_013401135.1 Cettia cetti
GGATGGGGCGGGGGCGGGGGCCGCCCCGCCCGCCGCGCCCTCCGCGGGCACCGACGGCACCGAGCCCGGGGAACGGGCAGCGGCGGCGGCACCGTCCCGGAGCGGCGCGGGGCTGCGTCCCCGAGGCAGAACAGCGCCGGTCTCTGTTACTGCTCTCCGTCACTGTTACTCTGTTACTGCGGGGCCCGCACCACGGAGCGGCGGCGCTGCCCGGCCGCCCGGACCCCGCCGTAGCGCTCACTGGCACCAGACCAGGTCCGGACCCCGTCGGGGCGGCGCTGACCGTCGGGACCAGAACCTGCCCGGGCCCCGCCGGGGCGTTCACCGGCGCCAGAACCGACCCGGACCCTGTCAGGTACCGACCGCCGGGCTGGGCCAGCAATGGGGGGCTCGGCGCGGGGCCAGCCGTGTCCGCCAGGGGGCGCTGCTGCCCGCGACACCGGCAGCGACACCGCGAACCCGGCGGGACCGGCTCCGGGAGCGGCACCGTGATCGGCACCGTGATCGCACGGCGCACCCCTTCGGCGGCCCCGGACTGACCCACCCCTTGCGGCATCCCGCGCCCCTCGATGCCCTCCCTGGCCACAGTCCCCGCCGCACGTCCCTCAGCCCGGCCCTCTGCTGCCAAGACCCCCCGCTCTGGGCGCCCAGACCCCTGGCCACACCGGCCCTGCACCAGATCCAGCTACCTTCTGCCTTCTCACCTTTTACAAACGTGTGATGGGGCAGCGAATCCTCCAGCAGCTGCGTAATGCCCAACAGCCGCCCTGTGCTCAGGGACACGTGAAAACTGTCAGAATGGACCCCAGGGGCCCAGGCAGCCCGGAGCACCCATACCCTGGAGGACAGACCCCCAGGAGCACTGACTTCCAGAGCCCACCCGAGCCCGAAGCCGAGGGCACCAGGTTAAGTGTGACCACCTCAGCCAGAGCTTCACTCTGGTCTAGTTCCAGGGCAGTCATTTCCTTTGACCAAACCCACCATCACTAAGCACTGACCCTCCTCAGCCTTTGGAGTCTTGACTGTGGTACCTCCTCCACCTGTTCCCCAGCATCCCCCATTGCCTGCAGTCCCTGTCACCAGCATCACCCCAGGGCGCCCCTCCTTTTTCCTCCACACCTCTTCCTTCTCCCTGGCTTTGCTCCTTCACATTGCAAGTATGATCTGTGCTCCCTCTGGAAGGAAAAAAAAAAAAGATGCCTGACTCCCCCTTAAACTATTTTTACCTTACTGAAAGCTCTGTCTGCTGAGCCAGCCCAGGTCTTCTGCTTCTCCAGGCCTCTCCAGGGAACACCTTAACATCAAGAACCTCCCTTTCCCCTTCCTTATACAGGAGTCTTTGCCTTCACTCTTCCAAACTCCCATTACCTTCTTGGACTGTGCCTTCTCTTCAAGCCCTTGTCCTCCACAGCAGGACTCATCTTACCTCTCCAGTTTTTTAAATGCACCCAGGCCTCGGACAGAGCCAAACCCCACCTAGAGCTCTTCCCCCCCCCCTACTGCACAGCCAGCGCCTCGGCCAAGCCTCTTCCTTCTCCCTCTTCTCCTAAGCCCACAGGTCCCACCATCCACCTCCCCTTCCATCCCTGTCAGTACCACAGACCCCATCACAGCATGCAGGAACAGCGGTCCCACCCAGAGTCTCTGCTGGGTCCTGATCTTCCCTCAGGCGTTTGCAGCTGTCAGCAGCAGCCCCACGCCGGCAGTTCCCCTCCCCGGTCCCCACTGCCAAACGCACAGAGCTGTAGCTCAGAGCCGCCACTCCCCACGCCATGGCTGTGTCCGGTGGGCAGACAAGAGACACATCTCACTCCCCTCCCTCCCAAGACAACGGGCACCTGTGCCTGGGACTGAGCAGAAGGTGCCTACCAACCAGCCCGAGCTGCAGCTCTGCCATCTGTGCCAAGGTCACAGGAACACGCGAACTGCCAGACTGGATCCGACCCGCATGCACAGCATCTGCCATCCCGTCTCCCGGAGCAGCCGCACTGCAGCCAGAATCAGGGATTCTGCAGGAAGCAATTACAAGGGAATGTCTTCCAAAGTACTGAACGCCAGACAAGCCTGGCTGTGGGGACCAGGCTGTCAAAGCCGACCTCTCAGGGGTACCTCAGGCACAGGTACTGGTACCTGGCCCTGGGCGCAGAACCAGGTCAGGACCCTCACAAGCTCCTTTCCACTGTGCCTGGCACAGCTCTGTGCTCCCAGGGATGGAAAGTTCTTCCTCTAGGGAGACGGGACCATCTATATCCGTCTCTTTCCAAACCCTGGGTTTAACACATACTCCAACAGCACCAGATGGTTCCCCTTCCACATGAGTCTCAGCTTTTTAAAATATTCTGGCAGTTTCTGGCTGTGAGGTGTCGCTGAATCACAGACTGTCTGCTGGAGAGATGGTGCACCTTGTGTTGCCCACTGAGGCAGGACTGAACATGCTGGACTGCACCAACAGGGTCTGTCTGACCCATCCCTACAGCCTCCTCAAGATCCCCCCAGAACTATGACCTCCTCAAGCCTCCTCCAGCCTGTGACCTCCTTCCTGCTCCAGCTCTTCCTCTTCCTGTGACTCCATCCACATTCAGATTAAACCTACTGAAAAACATGGAGAGTTCCCCTTAGCTGATGACATCTCTTTCCTGTCCTACCAGGGATCATATTTTTAAAGCTATTTGTGTTTTTAAAGCATTCCCATTTCTCTGCAGTTTGTCTCCACCTTTCTTAAACACAGAGTCAGAACCTGGGCACAACACTCAATTGGAACCTCCAGTGGCCTAAGAAGAAGTACAGGTACAACACCTATCCTACCGCATCCCAATAAGATACTGGTCTATACCACAGTAACAATGTAACACTATTCTTACATAATTAGGCTGTTTCATGGCAAAGGTTCCCACGTGCTGTGTGCATTGATATGTATATTGACATGATCCCCTTAACATTATTCCAAAGAACATCTAAAATAGGCTAAAATGGAGCCTCAGATTCAAGTCCTGGGGTTGAGAGTTAAAGGGCACCTACACACAGGCAGGTAATCTCTCCCCCAGGACAGGTTCAAACCCTTGCCAGTCTTGGCAACGCATGGGCTACAGCTGCCTCAGCCCTCCACTGAAGGAAGAATTGTTCTGAGAGCAAGACCAGGAAACACCAGGGTTTGAGGAGAGCCATCACTGAAACTCCCCACATGCCTTTAATGTGTCTCTTCTCTGGCAGTTCACACATAACCATACTGGGTTGGACTTGAGCTGTGTCTACATCTAATGCAGATGACAGGTGACAGCTCACCTGCTCACAAGGTGGGCAGCAGCTTGGCTGGAGTCCCCAGGGCTATGCAGGGCTGCAGAAGCATCTCCAAGAGCTGAGAAGTTACAGGACTTCAGTAATCTGACCCAGAGCAGGTGCCTGGGGACAGAAGCAAGTTGGTCCCTTGCCAGCCTTTCTTTGAGTCACATGAATGGTACAAACATTACGGCCATGAACATCTGGCTGAAATTAATATAATCCATGAGAAGCTTAACAACAGCTGCATAGGAAGAGTCTGAGCGCCAGGGAGCATTCCAGTGCTGGTTGGCCCTGATGTAACATTCAGGGTGGAGCCCCGAAAACGAAAAGGAGTCTAAACCATGGTCAAATGCTCCACTGTGCTCCCCAGACCCCGTGACACTGGTATCACTGCTCTCCCAGATCCACTGGCACTGGTATCCCTGTGTTCCTCCAGACACAAATAGTATTGCTGCTTCAGAGATCTGCAGATAGGGTGATTTTGTTGCCAGGGAGATGCCCATCTGGGAGGATGGGACACCTGCACTCACCATCCCTCCTGGGTTCAAAGGCACTGTCACTCTGCAGAGGGGCCTCAGTCTGGGGGCCCCCCTGCAGCCCCACACATCCAGCATGGATGAGCGACCACCAATGCCTCGGCAGCCCAGGGGAGGGATGAGGTTCCTAGCATGGATGGCCCCAATGGTTCCCAGTGCCTGCACAGAGGGCAAATACCAGCCGCAGACCAGGAGCACGTGAAGACACCAGCCAGCTCCAGGCCCTACAGGTCACCAGGGCTGCGAGTGCCCGAGGCTGACAGCCCTGCACAGACCGTGCTGGCGCTGGGACTGGGGCAGCGGACCAGGCTAAGCACCACTGCCAGGGACAAAGACAGGACAGGGCGCAGGACAGGTGACAACACCGCACCTGTGCCAAGCTGCAGGGCACCCAGGGTCCTGGCATATGCTGTCCAGCCGGAGCAGTGCAGCAGGAGGGCTCTGTGCAGGGCCAGGGATGGCAGCCAAGCTCCCCCACAGCTGCAGAAGGACCTCGAGCGCTGTGTCAGGACCATGCTGGAGCTAGCGGGCTCTGCAAAGCAGCTCCAGCCGGCTCGGCCATGCAGCAGGAATACTGATGAGGCTCTGCCCAACCGGAGCGTCCGGGGACGCAGGCTCGGTGGCCCGGCCGTGGGGTGCAGCGCTGCAGCCCCCGCAGCCCCACGTCACAGCCCACGCTGCCAGCACGTCAGCAGCACCGTCACTTGGAGGCAGGGGGGGGCCAGCCCCTGCCTGCTGGCCCCACGGGGCCATGATGGAGACAGAGACATCCTCGGCCAAACAGGAGGAGGGAGGAGACAGAGGCGTCCCGTGACCCTGAGCAGAGAGACGCTTTCGTGCTGAGTCCTGTCACAGGCTCAGCATCCACCACAGCACCACTGCACGCCACATAGCCCCACTGTGGCAACCTTTTCTGGTCACCCCAAGCATCCCAACAACTCCTTCTGGTTACCCGAACCACCCTGGGCCCAAGAGACAATGTCCTCCTGCTCTCCACTGACAACACCCACCCACTCCACCTGCATATCCCCAGGGTCTCAGGACCAAGAGATGAAGCACTGCTCCAGGTCCAAGCTCTGCCACAGACCCTCATTGCCAGCTGGATCCTCATGCCCTGCCATGTCCCTGTGCCCGTGCCCACTTTGCAGCACAGAGCCCTCCTGGGTTTGACACTTGACAGGCTGACTGACTTTCCAAGGCCTCTTGCCAAGAGAGGTGCCTCAAAGCAGGTTGTTCCCTACAGTTTCCATGGAGAAGAGGAACAGGCCAAACCAGGAGAGAGTTAACACCAGCGGAGAAGTAAGTAACAGTCACAGGAGAGCCCGACTCCAGCACCAGCTCCCTCCCTCCTCCCACACTGCACACCCCCAGCTCAGGTCCTGCCACAAACCTCGAGCTGCTGATGAGGAAATTGCCACCTTCTTCTCCCCCACCACAGGATGCAGCACTGAAGGAAACGCCTCCCTCCCACACATGTGAGGTCAGGCCTGTGTCACCCAAACAGGGCACAGCCATGCTCCTGTCCACCAAAGAGAGCAGCTGAGCACCAAATTGCTGCCAGCCTTTCCAAGGGAGCATCCTGTCATGGACCCTGTGGAGGTGGCCATGCTGCAGGTCCTGCACCCACATGCTGCAAGCCAGATGCAGGGAAAAAAGATGTAAGGATGACAGATGCAGGGATGATGCTTCCTAAGCTGGTCCAGACCCTGGTGCCTCAGGGAAGCCCTGGAAGATAACGCTTTGGGATGTTACCTCCAGGGTGTAATACTAGATCAAGGCAGGAGCAATCACTTCTGCTCCTTAAGCTACCTCCGGGCACTCCTGCGTGCAGAGACGCCCATACCAGTATCCTGACTAAATCAGCAGGTAGTCTGGTACCTGCACTGCAGGGCATGAGCAGCCCTGCCATGCTGCCAGCCATGCACCAGGCTGGCCCCAGGCTGTTTCCAGGTACAGAGATGTTCCCATGGAAGAGGGCTGTCTCCAGGCACCAGGATGTCCCCAATTCCCAAGCTCCTCACTGGTGATGCAGGTATGAGCAACATCAGCATGATTAGGCCACACATTGTGAAATCTCCTTGGGATTTTAAAATCCAAAGACAAAAGGCCAGGTGAAAATTTGGTTAGAGGACTAAAGAAGACCTCCCTCAGGTCCTGAAGCCTCACTTTAAAATTTCTCCCATAATCACCACTTAAACAGTGAAAATCTTCCAGTTTATTCCAAAAGCAGCAAACAAAAGAAGAAATGGCATAACAAATAGCAACGGGGGTGAAACTAAGAAGTGAATGGTGCAGCAATGAGACTCAGATGACATGAAAATCCACACGGAGGTCAGGAGAAGAACATGGCAAGAGATGGAGGAGGCTGGAAAATCCCTCCAGCCTTGATAGAAAGGCAGAGACCCTGCAGCAGCCTGCAAAGGATGGTCACAGAGCTGTCCTTTAGCTGGACCATGGAGGCCCCTTCAGATATGATCGCACTGTGGTGACATTCCTATGCCCAGCAGATACAGGACATTTCTGTGCCCACAAGCAAAGCTCCCACCCACCCCAGCAGCAGATGGAGCCTGGCCCTCCAAGCCAGGCCTGTGCTGACTGGACTGCCCTCAAGCCCTTCTGGTTCTGCACATGTGGCATCACAGACACCAACAACACAAGAATTTTGGGAAGAGCCAACCCTAGCAAAAGGTAGGACTGGGGGGTCATCAAGCTCTACAGAAAGGGGAGAATCCCAAAGCTCTCCAAGACCAGTCCTCCTTCCCTGGGAAACATGCAAAACAATAAAGCCATGGAAAGATCTCATCCTTCCGCCCTGTTCCCAAAGGCACCTGCTCAGGAACACCAGAGCAGGCAAAGGAAATTATTTTCAAAACACAAGTTAAAAAGCTACTGAGGCTGACAACAACACAGGATGCTCACGTGGGCCTGAGCACCCCAACAAATGCTGTGTTACTACTGGTCCCTCCTCGTCATCCTCTGAGGTGAGCATAGTGACTAACAGCATCTGCACACACAGGCAGTGATTGTTTTGCCGCAAACAACAAGAGCCAGTTGTGATACCTCTGTATCCCACCTGGAGCAGGGGGACTGCAGTGCTCCAGCCCCCAACAACCTTCTCCAGCTCCCTCACGGTGGACAGCCTCCAGACCCCATGCAGAACTTCAGTGCTCACAAAGAATGGACTTAGAGAAGGAAATATCAACCTTGGGATGTTAAAGAAGTAGATGTCACCTGGCACGTGGAACTCACCTTCAAACAAACACTGTAGGTAAGACTATCCATTTCAATGAACCCACTCATACCTCAGGTGCTGCCCCCAGGTCCTGGAGACAAGTGGAAGCAGCCCCAGCCTGGGGGATGCTAAGCCAAAGACCCTGCTCCAGGCTGGCCAAGGGTTTGATGTCTCCTGCCCCTGCTCTCACTTTGGCACGAGGGTCCCAGCTCTGACCTCCACTGGAAGCAGCCTCGCCATGCCAGCCATCTCCATCAGTGCTCACCTTTACAGACCTCAGTGGCCCAAAGAGCCTACCAGTGCCTAACTCAGGTTTTGGGTGTTTCGGGTTCCTCCCTGAGGCCTCTGCACAGAGGCCAACCACCAACCACAGACAGCAGAAAAACCCAGAAACTGAAAGCCACAAGCCGCAGCCGGAAGGTGGGACGGAAGGTGGAGGTCTTGCACCTGGTTCTCTGTTCCCACCATCCCCCAAGGCTTCCCTGCTGCAGCCACAGACACCTCAGCCTGCACAGGCTCATCCTCCCCAATGGGAATGGGTGCCACATCACTCCAGGGCCCCAGGAGGGACCAGTCCCTGTGTCACTCTGCCCGGCTCACACCCTGGGCCTCAGCAACACTCACACCTCGTGTCTCCCTGCCAACGCCAAGGCCCAGCAGGGTCCGAGGGGTCCGGCTGCCTGAGTCACAGTGGGGCCCCTGCCTGACGTGACCACAGAGAGCAACAAGGGAGACCTCAAATCCCCCGGCACCAAAACCAACTTCCCATGTGGTCGGAGCAGAAGTGGATGGCTTTGAGTGCCTCACACCACCTTGGATTTGGCAGGGAGAACCATTCTTAATAATTTTTCCAGGACCCAATGCAGACACTAAATACTCACAGGGGAGGATGGATCCCCAGGAATCCCCCCAAACCTGTCTCAGCCCAGTTTCTGTTCACAGCTACACACTGAGGGCCCCAGTTCTTACTCCACACATTTCATGTTGACCATTAACTCTTCAGTTTCTTCCTGAGGTCACTCTGAACTAACCCAAATACCATAAAGAAGCCCCAAGGTATTATTTAATCACTAACACCTTTCACTAATCCCACTGCTCGGGAGCTGTTCTCAATGTCATGGAAAGTAGATCCCATCAAACTACGTCACTCAGCACCCACTTCCCTTCCTTAATTCTCCACTAATTCGGATTATGTCAGGCACTCCGCTGCTCTCTCAGGGATCAGTATCAACCTAACTGTATCCTAAATACCTGAGTCATCCACGCATCCTGCTGAAGGCTGGCATAGCATCAGCCCACTCCAGCCTTGCTCATCTTCTCACAGCCTGCTCACAGGGAGCTCTGCAGCCAGCTCTGGGTGCCAGCTGCCCAAAGGTGGGAATCTGAAAACACCTGGCTTTGGCAGCTGCTGTTCAGGACTGAACAACCATTCCAGAGAAAGGATTCCACCTTTCCAAGCAGAGATGAAGATGCTTACACTGCACATCTCCCTACACCCCATGTTTCAGACAGTACACCCAAACATCACAGCTAAAAACACCCCTGTTCCCAATAAACCTCACAGTTCCCCATAGGCACCGACCAGCTGGATGCCAATGGCCACTCATGTCCCACTGCTTATGCTCACTTCCACTCTTGGTCTGTGTTCTGCAACACCAACTCTTCCTCTGCTTAGGATCAATTCTGTTCCAGTCCTGCTGTTCAAATGCGCCACCCGCTCCATGTGCCAGGCTGGCTGTTGGCACAGCCTCCCTCATTAACAGGGCTTTATGTGATTTGGGCACAAACATGACATTCTTTGGAATTAATGCATTTGAAATTTGTGTTCTCTCTCCCAAGTCCTGCAGCTCGTCATTTTATTGTTTTCTTGGCTTTAGTGACACCAACCTCCAAAAGCAAATGGCAACGGGTGAGTATTACCCAAACACCTTGCCCAGGAACAGCATCGCTGCTCCAGATTTGCAGGGCATTATGGGGGCTGTGAGGGACAGGGAACATCCTTCCCCACCCGCAGGGAATCCGGTTCTGAGGAAAGGGCTGGGATGGCTCCCAAGAGGTGACCTTGGTGGAGATGAAACACTGCTGGGAACCTCCCTGGGGATGCCCAGGGCTGGCACCAGACCAATACCACTGGTAACGCAGTGACACCATTTCCGGTAACTCCAGCACTGACTGTGTGCTGCTGCTCATCTCAGAATCCATGGCACAACTGGAGCACCTGTGCATTGCCTGGAGCAAGTCCCGGGCAAGGCTGTGGGGTTCACACCTCCACTAGGCTCTTCAGATGCAGCTGGCTCTGTGCTGTGCTGGGGAGAAGGTGGGAATGAACAACACTGAGCCATCAAGGCCAGAGCAAGGGCAACCAGAGAGCAAGTGCAGCCACTACAGTAGGAGGGCTACCAGGGAGCATGGCATGCACCCCACACCACAGTGTGCACCCCAGGACCATGGTGTGTTCCCCAGGACCACAGCATCCCTCCCTGGAAGAACTCTCTTTGAGAGGAGGTGGCTGCAAAACTCTGCCATGCTGTGCTGTTAGAAGGTCGGCAAACAGGAAACCTGCCCTGGCCACAGACACACAGGGAACAGGCAGCTGGCTGGAGAGAGCCTGGGAGAAGGGACAGATCCAATGGTGCTCAGACCAAGGCTCAGGCTCCAGGGGAATTCTGTCTGCCTGCCAGCAAGGTCACACAGCTCTCATAGGCAGTGCAGCCATGGTCTGCAGCCCTGGAACTTCAGGGGAGGAAGGTACTGAAAAAGTATGGGGTGTGTGACAGGCACAGGGAGAACAATACAAAGCAAGAAAACCTCAGAAGATCAAAGCATTACTCAAGGTGGCAGGGATAAAGAGAAAGAGTAGCAAATGGACCCTAAAATCCCGAGTGTCCAGCTGCCAGAACAGCAGGTGACCAATGTGAAGTGAAATCATCAGAAACAAACAATTCTGATTTTACATCTCCAAAAATAAGCTGCAAGTTCTCACCACTTGGATGAACTCCTGGGGTTATTCTCAACAATTCCATGAAAACATTTCCCAGAGAAGCTCTGGCTACCCCATTCCTGGAAGTGTTCAAGGCCAGGTTAGACAGGGCTTGGAGCAACCTGGTCTAGTGGAAGGGGGGTGGAACTGGATGGGCTTTCAGGTCCCTCCAAACTCAAACCATTCCATGACTCCATGATTCCGCGAACATCAGTTCGCTACTCAGCAGCAGTCACAGAGCAAAGAGGGTGCCAACCATTACTAGGTAAAGAATGGAGAACAAGAGAGGGAATATCCCAACACTCTCGTCCTGACCTACAGTCCTCACCAGATACTAGAGGAGGAGCAGGAGATGACTGACAAGATAGAACAGCTACTGTACAGGGATGCTGGAATGGAAGATGGCAGAGGGGGAATGAAGTTTTCCATGCTGGGAGAAGAAAGGAGGAGGCCATTAGGGAACAATTTGTTCACTGTTTCTTCCAAAGCAGGAACTTGGGGACATCACATCCAATTAAGCAGGTCCAAAACAGGAGATTTTTTCATATAAAGCATCACTGTGAAATGTCTCATCAGGGCTACGGTGGCGCTCAGCAAACACGCACTCAAAGGACGCTCAGCCAAATCCAAGGACAAAAGCTCCATGTGAGGCTACAGAAACACAGGAGACAGCTTTGGGTTCGGGAATTGCTTCCTGGGAGCAGGAAAGGCACAGCCCAGCCCATGCAGAGCAGGGCAGCAGCACAGGCTGGGAGCGGGGAGGAGCCCCTGGAGCCCCTCTGGCAGCAGCACAAGGAGGGGGCCCCTTGCCCCGCTCTCCCTGAGCCCCCGTGTGCACACGCCAAGCTGCGCCATGGTTGGGGCTGTCACACCGTCCCCACGGCGCCGAGGCCCAGGGCTGCCAAACCCACATTCCCACTGACATTTTCCATGCTCGCTCACTGCATCGGGATGGTATTTATAGAAGTTTCAGCAAAAGCAATTCAGACACTTCCCAAAAGCAGGCTGGGGAAAAACACGGCAGCTTGGCCAAAGCTGTACATTTTTCCAGCTTTGAGTGAGGGATTGAAGAGCTGATCAACCTCCCAGCTCCAGGCTGAAGCCCAGCACTCTAGACTTTGATCTACCAAGCCACAGTGGGCTCTGCTTGGAGCCCAGAAAATGTTTCCTGCATCTCCAGTCCCAGCATTTCTCAGATGAAATCCTGGGCTTATTCTCAACAACTCTGTGAAAACATTTCCCAGAGAAGCTGTGGCAAACCCACCCCTGGAAATATTCAAAGCCAGGTTGGATGAGGCTTGGTGGAAGTCTAGTGGAAGGTGTCCCTGCTCATGGCAGGGGGTGGGATTAGATGAGCTTTAAAGGTTCTGGGTTCTACGACCATAGCGACTGCAGGATTTTCCTCCAAGTCATTACCTGAGACAGGGAAGCAGGAGAATGCCAAGGCTATTCAGCCAGGTAAGAGAGCCTGGGGACCTGGGAGAGGAGGGCTGCACACCCTAGTTCCCTAGCTTCCTGAGAATGGATCTGCTCTGCAGAGCCCAGTTTCCCTGGGCATCTCTGCAGGGAGAGGCCCTGCTGAGCCTCATCAGCCCCATGTCCCCTCAACAGCACCACTCTGTGCAGGAGGGTGCCAGAATTAAAGTGGGTCCCATCACAACTCTTATTCCTCCTCCTCTCAAGCTGAACTCCAGCCATCTGTGGTTTCCAGTTCCGGATCTGATCCAGCACCCTCGGCTCTCCCACAGCATGGAGAGAAATCAGCACTTCTAGTGCCCAAGTCACCCAACCTACTTATCACTCCTACTTCAGCCTGAGACCGATGACGATGAGCCTGGGGGAGCAGACTCAGGTGATGTCACCTCCATCCCTGACACCGTACTAGCCAACTCCCCCACTTCTGGGTCCCACCGTTTGCATAGAGGACAACCCACTCAGTAGACACAGAACGAGCAATACCATTGCTCGATGCACCTGAGGAGGTTCTGCCAGGATCCTTGGGCCAAGGCAAGGCTTTTAGACACCCTTCTGAAGGCAGGAACCCAGACGGCCACGTAAGGACAGGTGGGTGTCTCCTCTCACAGAGAGACACAACCGTGGGAGCAAACAAGGGCCTGCAGCTCCGAAGGACCAGAGAGCTGCCACCTCAGCCTCATATCTTAATCACAAGATCATTCTATTTCCATGGAAACAGCAGAATTAGAGACTTCGATGGAACGACAATTACCAACGCTGGGAATTTAACTGTTAAACCTGTCACACTCCCGTCCTCAGTGCCAGGACAGGAGATAGCACTTGCCCACACCACTGCCCTGCATCTGGCCCCACCACCACACTCAGACATTTGCTCCTGCTTCCTTCAACAGCCAGCTGGGTTTCCAGAGAGCCTCCCATGTCAGCACATCAGGGAATCAAAGCTCACGACTCATGGGGGCTCAGCCCAGTGCCGACTTGTCCGTCAGCAGCTGCTCCTGGAGCACACACAGTGATCCTGCTGACCAAGGCTTCCCCAGCGCCTCAGCAGCAGGAAAAGGCTTTATGTGCTCGTGAGTCACTCAGGGAATTACGGGATGGCTCCAGGCACTACGGGGAACACTGGCCCAGTGCCTCCCCAGGCAGGCCCTTTCCCTGACACAGCAAAGCACCACAGTGGTTCTGGTCAGCCAAGGACAGTGTGGAGCTGAGGTGCTAATTACCATCACTGGCACAGGGTATCCAGTCCCACCCCGCTCTCTCCACTCCACCGTGCAGCCACAAGCCTTTCCTGAAAGACAAGCTGGGAAGGACCTGGCAGCACCATGGAACTCCCCAGATTTATATCTTGGGTTTGCAGAACACCACAATGTAAACTGCAACCCTTGGAACATCAGCAAAGCTGTTGAGGTAGATATGGGGAGCTCCCTGTGCCCAGGAAGGTCTCAGCTAACATCTCCCAGAAGAGGAGAGAAGAGCTGCCCCTCTGCCTTCTATGCAGACAGGGGCTCACTTTGAGAGGTCACTGCCCAAAATCTCCTCCACGTGCTCCTTGCCTCGGCCTTGCTGTGGTCAGCAGGACCATTAGCTGATGAGCCCAGACCTCCCCTGGCTGTTATGCCCAACCCAAGGACTGAAATTGCTCAGCCCAGCTGACCATGTACCACCACACAGACCAAAAGTCAGTGGGCAACGTGCTAATGGAGAGGAGTTTTCCACGTGCATTCCAGTGCCCTGCCCATGCCTGGAAGAGTGGACACCAGGCCATGTGCCACACTCCTGCCATGATTACAGACACACTCCTAAAGCCCTTCCTGCCGGTCTGGACACTGACGTCCAACCTCAAGGAAAGCAACTTCCCACCCACAGAAAATTCCAACCCAGCTCCAAGAGCCCAGACTTGGGGTAGCTGGAAGGATGTCCTCTTCTACACTGGAGTCTGTGGGACACGGCAAATGCCTGCTCCAGCAGGAGCTCATATAAAGCCATCCCCACCCTCGGACTGGCAAGGCTCCAGGGCTGAACTACCTCTACAGCTAATCTCCCATGAAAGCAGGGTGTGCTCCAGGCCAGACTCTCCTCCAGCCTCTGGAGAGAACTTCCCAGGGCACAGATGCACACACCTGCCTGCCCAGACTGCCTGTACAGACAGGTACCAGCAGGGAAGAGCCACTGTGACCTCTGATCCATCCTGAGCCCATGAGCACCCTGAACCCTGCAGTCACCCACTCAAATTCCTCCCGTCACACAGACAGCACTGCTGCTGCTCCATGTCATACATGGCACTGGGGAGCTGCTATGGGGTTGACACGCTGCAGGACACCCGGCAAGACCACACCAACCCGGGCTCCTCCCATGCTTGTGCTGGGACCCCCCTGCCACAGCTCCAGCTGGCCTCCTCACTCTGTCCTTCCCAACGCTGCCTGCAGCCTGCCTGTGCAGGGCCGGGGGCCTGGCAGCACAGTGCCTCAGGCACAGGGCAGAGGCACAGCCCTGGCCTGGCAGCACAGTGGCTCAGGCAAGGGGCAGAGGCACAGCAGAGTCTGCGGCTGAGTGGCGTGGCCAGTGAGTGACTCACCCTGGACATGTCTGCAGCCAGCACACGCAGCCACAGCAGCTCCAGCTGCAGGTTTGCTCACACACTGCTGCTCCCCGAGGTCCCTGGTACCAGGCAGAGCACAGACCTGGCAGTGACATGGGCAGGGGTCTCTCAGTCCTACGGTGGTGATTCAAGGACACTGAGCAGGTGCGGTGCCAGTCCCCAGACATGCCGGTGGCTGTGCTTCAGGGGCCTTCATGGCTGCAGATCAGGTGAGCCCTCAGCCTGACGACAGCTTCCACTGCCCTGCTGGCTGTGATGCCCAGCCTAGGGCTCACCCTGTGCCCCGCACGCCCACCCACTCATCAGCCTCACCATGCCCTGCACTGGGCATGGGGCAGCCCAATGGCTAGGCTGTGCCAGAAGCACAGCTTGTCACAGAATCACACAATCATTAAGGTTGGAAAAATCCTCAGAGACCATCAAGACCAAGTGTTCCCCCAGCACTGCCAAGGCCACCACCATGTTCCCAAGTGCCACATCCACGTGGCCAGGGCACAGGGACTTCATTCAGTGCAGCAGGACTGAGGGGACCGGACCTGCTCTGTCTCTCTGACCACTGCACCCTCCTCACCTGGAGAAAGCCGCTTAGCACCTACTTCAGTAATAATGTAACCCAAATTCTCAGTAACTGCACTTATTTTACTGTGCCACCTAAATCTGGCAGTGCTGCTGCACTCTGGGACCAGCAGAACTAGCTCAAGGAGAGGAGGGGACACCGCACTAGGGCCAGCGCTGTGAGGAACCCACCAGCCACAGCCATGGGCACATTAGGAGCCAGGGACAATGGGGGAGCAGCAGCAGGACCTGACACCTGGAGAGGAAAGCAGGGCAACCTGGGTTTTCCCAGAGCAGTTGTGGCTGAACCATCCCCAGAAGTGCCCAAGACCAGGTTGGACATAGCTTGGAGCAACCTAGTCTCGTGGAAAGCATCCCTGACCATGGCAAGGGGGTAGAATGGAAGGGGATGTAAGGTCCCCTTTCCAGCCCAAACCATTCCAGGATTCTAAGCCCCCTTTCCAGCCCAAACCATTCCAGGATTCTAAGCCCCCGTCTGGGTCTTTTGCTGTGGTTTGTGTTTTTACATTTCCATAATAATTGATCAGACAGCCTAAGTGCCAACACTTCATAAAAACATCAGGATAACAATTTGGTTAAAACTCCTGAACCCTCCTGGAGGAGGCAAGTGACATCCAAACTGCCCAAAAACTGGTAAGAAGTAGGAAGAAAGAGGAGGAAACAGATGTCAATAAGATCTTGAATGCAGGAAGCATCAAAAACGGTGTAGGAAGCTGAAGCCTTCAGGAAAACGAGTCTCTAACAATGCTGAGAGCAGCAGGAAGCAGCTGTGTGGAGCACGGACCCGTACAGGGAGTCACGGCTCGCTCCTCAGAGCAGGGCCAGGGGCAGGGTCTGCTGGGCCCCGCACAGATGGCACCAGCGGCGCTGACACAAACACTCAGGAAGAGCAAGCACAGAAAAATGTAGAATGGCAAAACCATTAACAGAAACAATTTTTAATATGTCATTTAAAAAACGTAACTTTTATTTAAAGGCATAAACAACCTGAATACAATGGTGCGAGGAAGAGTGAGCTCACACTCCTGCTCACACTAATTTTTAATAAATATCAAAATAACAGAGATATTCAGGAATGGCTGGAACAGAGCAAAGTGACCTCATACCCACCCCCAGCAGCCCTTGCTAATACCAGTGCCTATGGGAAGGGGATCCCCCGACCTCCCCTGATGTCCCTGATGTCCCAATGACACCGTGCCCCCAGCAGCCCTCATTGACACCAGTCCCTGGGAAGGGCATGGAGTCAATGGAACTGGATGTTTTAAAACAACAATTCATGTCACAGCTGACAGCACTCCTCCAGGTGGCTCAGGTGTTGCTGACTCAGGGTTTTACTGGACAACCTTGAAAGTCCTTGCAGCCCAAAACGATCCATGGTTCCATGACACAAACAAGTCTGCCCATGTTTCCATGATCATGTAACCCATTCCCATACAACATTCCCTCTATAAACCATTTTGCAAAATCATTTACAATAAACAGAGTCAGACCAGGCTCAGAAGAGCCAGAGATCCACATCAACAGGTAAGAGGATTCCAGAGATACCTGGAGCCTCACTAGCGATGTTGGGAAGCTTCAGACAACTGGAAAAACACTTTTACTATGCTAGCTCTAAGAGAGGTGAAATGGCAAATGCCAGGAATGCCAGGACAGTCAGATCCCTCAGCCCAAAACCACAGACCACATCCTTTTGGGGCCGTTTCCAATACGGGGGAAATGACTGGGTGACCAGGAACCATCAGTGTGGAATCACATCATCCACCACCAGGAAGCATCAGATGGATAAGCTGGACAACAGAGCTCTAATGCACACAGACCACAGATGACCTTTAAGGTTCCTCCCAACCCAAACCACTCTGGGATTTCATAAAAAAGAGCAGCCAGCAGAGAAAGGAACCGGATTTACAGTTCATGGAACTGTGGCTGGGTCAAGTGGGAGCAAACTGCCTATAATCTGATGATTTGCATTTTAAGAACACTGGGTAAGGAAGAGCCATAAAATTCTTTGAAGACCACACAAAACGAACTCATGAAGAGACTTTTAATGAGCATTATGCGATTTACTTCCCAAAAAGAACATCAAGAGATAATTGATGATGAAGTAACAGTAAACTTCTCAGGTAATAATGTTCAGGTAACAAAGTTTTATTTAGTCCAATCTAAAGAAACAAGTGAGAAAATGAACTTTAAAACAGATTCATGTAAATTGGGAATTAAATGGGAACTATCAGCAGCTGGAGGAATTAATGACTGGAACAATCTACTGAAGAAGCAGTGGTTGGGCTCCCTTCAGTTGCTTCAGTTGTTGCCCTGGGAAAGTATGAAGACCTCTAGGAATGGGGGATCCAAGACCTTTCCAGCCAGCCAAAGTACTTCCCAAACCTGCCTGGATGGCAATGCTGTTAAACCGAACAGGAGGATGATGGTACCATTTATAAGTTCATGACACATGGCCAGCAATGGAATAGACACTCCACTATCAAAGTTTGTGTCTGAAATCAAAGCCCACAGAGCTTGCAAACCAGCTGACTAAGCCCAACACACGTTTAGGCATTTTCTCCTCCAAGGGGAATATCTTGGTCTGTCCCCTCACCTCTCAGCACCAGAGCTCCCCAAACACCTTGTGCAGTCCCCTCCCCAAAAATCCACTCCCAGCCCTGCAAAGGGGCTGGGCACCTCCTCCTATGCCCATTTCTCACTTATACCAGGCCAAGTGTCACTTTGTCCTCGATTTTCTCTTAGACTCTCTCCAACTCAAATTCCAGGTCTTGCTGTCTACCAGAGCACCCTACAGCTGCCCCTCTGAGGGAAGCTGATGGGAGGAGGCAGAGCAGGAAGGAATGACCACAAGTTCTCACAGTCCGTGGGAGGAAGGACAGCACAACAGCAGACACTCCATCAGGGCAGGTATTGCCCAGAGAGGCTGTGCACTCCCCACCTCTGGAGGTGTTCAAGGCCGGGTTGAACAGGACTCAGAGCAACCTGGCCCAGTGGATGGTGTCTCTGCCCAGGGCAGGAGATGGAACTGGATGAGCTTTAAGGTCCCTTTCAATTCTGGAATTCTATGATTATCAAACTCCATGGGCAAGATCTTATTGGAAGCAAATCCACAAAGAAAAAAGAAAAAGAGAAAACAAGATTATGAAAAGCTGTTGGGCCCCTGAAGGGGCTGTGATGGCACACACAGGAATCATCCCAGTGCACAGGAATCCAGTTTGGTAGGAGATCAAGGCTCACCCAAGCTCCACACCAGGCTTGGCACGGGAAGGCCTGCACAGGGAAACTGGAAATGAGGTCAGATTAATAAGGATAAATATAAAGGAGTGGCAGCAGCACCCTATCTGAGCCAAGAGCAGCTACACAAGGAGTGAGAGCTGACCAGTGACAAACAGCAAAAACTAGAGGCAAATCCCAAGCACATCAGGGACCAACATAAGGACACAGGCAAGCTTGGCCTGTTACACAGGAGACAGAAAAGACACTGAGGAATGATGCTGAGGACAGGGGAGGTTTAAGCCTCTTTGTGTAAATTCCCACTACTCAGAGCAAAGAGGAGGCCAGCACAGGCAGAGCCCAAAGAACTCACCAAAACTACCAGTAAAAAAAATGCAATTTCAGAAGTTTTACATGGGCAGACAGTGACAGACCAAGGGGTGATAGTTTTAAACTAAAAGAACATATTTAGAGTAGACATTGGGATTAAATTCTTCCCTGTGAGGAGGGTGAGGCCCTGGCAAGAGAAGCTGTGGCTGCTCCATGCCTGGAAATGCCCAAGGCAAGGCTGGATGAAGCTTGGAGCACCCTGGCCTAGTGGAAGGTGCCCCAGCCTGTACTGGCGCTGATTGGCCAGAACCAGGTGCAGGACCTTGCACTTGGCCTTGCTGCACTTAATGAGGATCCCATGGGCACGCTGCTCTGTCAGTGTCCCTCTGGATGCCATCTCTGCCCTCTAGTCTGCGCTCCTCAGCTTGGTGACACCTGCAAACACACTGAGGGTGCACTCAGTGCCACTGTCTGGTCATTAACAAAGGTATCAATCAGTACTGGTCCCAGTACAGCCCTGGGGTGGACAGCACTCATTATTGTTTTCCATTTGGCCACTGATCAAAACTGTTTGGATATGGCCATCTATGCAGTTCCTCACCCACCCAACAGTTCACCCACCAAATCCACCTCTCTCTGAATTCTCTCCAGTCTCCTGGGAAGGTGTCTGATGTCACTGACACATCTTCATTTCCCAAGAGGACAGACATCCCCACCTCAGGATCTCCCACTGCCTTTTTCTGCCTCACTAAGGGACTGCACAAGTCTGTTTCTGCCTCACCTGCAGATTCTGGGCCCTTCTGGACCCTGCAGCTCCTCTCCAGGAACCAAACTGGCCACAACACCTTGTCCTCGTTGATCTCAGCAATTCTTTTATCCTCTTTGTTCTCCTCCTGGTTCTCTAACGCTTCCTTCACCAGCCTCAGACAGACCATCCTCACTCTCCACCTCCAGTGTTGCTGTTTTTCGGATGTCTCACATGGCTCTGCCCATAGCACCTTCCCTTCTCCCTCCACGCTTCCTCCAGCCAGCCTTTAATTTAATGCCATCCCTCAGCTCTGTGTGATGATTCATAGTTCTGCTTTTCTATTCCTGGACTGTCTCCTGTCCAAAATGAAGTCTCAGCTTTTTTCCCCTCCAGCATTTCAAGTGTGCACCCACAATCCCAAGGTCCACATGATTAAAGAGAGCTGCTGCTAATCCCAGCTTTGTCCCCCAAGCCCTTGCTGCATAGGGACTAGGGACGTCACTCAGACCCTTGTCTGGAACTTGAGGACATGACTCAGACAGTAAGAGTTTGCAGATTCTCCTTTCCCTCGCCTCACTTCTCATCCTGGCCATCCCTAACCCCTGCACAGCTAAACAAAAGGGACTACTCCAGTCCCTGAAACCTCCTTGTCCCCTTGGCCATGCAGCCAAAGGCCCACAGGCCCACAGCATTGACCACTATTGCTCCTTTTCCCCAAAAGTATCTGTAAACCATAAAATCCTGCCTCATCCCTATTCAGCCACAACACTGCTGCTGCTGGAATTATTTCCCCAACCTCTCTCTTCAGCAGGCAAACGCTCCCTCTGAATCCCCCTCCGGGCCCTCCTCTTCTGTCACATCAACCGCGAGCTGCATGTCTTCCCCCTCCCCAATGCCTCATTCCATAACAACCAGCCTTCCTCCACTGTCTCCCTCCCAAACTCTGGCAGAAGCTGCATTACCCAGATGCTGATTTACAGCAAACACCTCCCTGCTTCCTCCTGTTTGCACTTCATGTTGGAAAAGCTTTGTGTAAACCACCCGAAATCGCTTTATTCTCCTCTTCCAAAGAGCTCCTCAAAGCTCCCCCAAGCTCTGTGCCCACCAAGAACACCCAAATTAGCCCAGGTGAGGTGGCTGACCTGGGAGGTCCATGTCCTGACACAGCCCCCCTATATGCTCATCAGCACCTGCCTCTCACTTTTAAATCAACTCCAAGCCCTGCACAGCAAAGTTGGCCTTGTCCTGCGCTCCCATACACAGGACTGGACCAGGTGAGGCTCCAAAGGTGACTGCAGTGAAAAACCAGGACCAGGAGCAGCTTCTCCCACTGAACTGCTCCAGAGCAGAAGGGCCACAGCACCCTCAGCCCTGCAGCACCCACCTGCACCAGGAACAGCCTGGCCTTGGCCACCCACCAGTGTGGCATCCTGCACGGGTGTGTGCTCCTCCAGCCCTGCTCGATCCTCTGGACACTGCGGAAGGACAGCAGAGGCTGATCAGAGAAACACCAAATGGTTTGAGTGGAAAAGGCGCTTAAAACCCATCCAGTCCCACCCCTTGCCATAGGCAGGGACACCTTCCACTATCCCAGGTTGCTCCAAGCCCCATCCAACCTGGCCTTGAACACTTCCAGGGATGGGGCAGCCATAGCTGTTTTAAGCAACCTGTAGCCTTACCACTCTCACAGGGAAAAATTTCTGCCCAATATCCCATCTAACCCTGGCCTCTGTGCATGAGAAGCCGAATTCCACCTTGTCTTGTCACTTGAGTCCTTTGTTCAAAGTCCCTCTGTGAAGGCCAAACCCCTTTTCCCCACCCCAGGAGTCACTGAGGGGGTAAATACCCAAAGGTGCCCAAAACCAAGGGCAGGAGCCAGCGAGCACAGAGCCCCCTGTGGAAGCCAGGGCAAAGAGCCCACGCTGGCCACCACAGCAGCCTGGAGCCAGCGCCTCCCACCCTGAACTCAGTACCAGCAGCACCGGGACGGGATTCCGGATGCAGCAGCTGGGAGGATGCAGCAGCTGGGAGAGGGCACAGAGTCCCGAGGCTGGAGTGGATTTCATCATGTAGATCACATGGCCAGAACAAGATCTCACACATGACCCCAGGCAAGAATTCCCCAGTGACTCACAGCCAGGGCTTACAGAGTGAAGATGCAGTCCCACTGCACCCAGACACCCTGGAGAGATGCAAACTTCCCTCTGCATGCCACAAGCTCGAGTGCTCTGCTCTGGCTGGAAATCTATTTCCTTAGGATTTGTGGGAATTCAGAAGCAGCGGGGTTTGGTTGTAATTGGACAGCAGGTCTGAAGGTCAGTGAGGCAGGAGAGGTGAGCAGGCATGCAACAGGTCTTAATCACACAAACCTCCTTCCAGTAGGGAAGCAGCTAGAATTATCTTAGTTTTTACCTTTCCTGCCTCAGAAGATTTCTTCCACTCACTACATCACTTCAGGAAATCCACCTGAATAGGCACCCACAGGATCTGTGCTCCCAGTGCTGCCCAGAGCTGCAAGAGGCAGCAGGAGTGAGACAGCAGGTGTCTGTCTCTTCCATGAAGGGCTCTGTCAACAGGAACACAACAAACATGGATTCCCAATCCCTGCAGCTGCTGCAAGGTGAGACAATGACTTGCAGGAAGTCTTGGAGAGCAATTTTTAAAAAGAATACAATACCAAAGCAGGAAAGTGGGATCACAAGGAGAAAAGGCCTCCTCCTGACAGGGAGGGATATGATAAGAGCATCATGGTACTGCGGAGATGCCCATCGAGTAGCCAAGCTGTGATCACAGGCTGGAGCAGCTCTTGCATCCCTCAGTTCCCAGCAGTCAGGTTTCTGTGCTAGCCCTTCAGCCCACAGCTGCTCCTCCAGACCAGGTGGCCACTGCCTACTCCTTCCACATCCACGCCAGCTCTGAGGGGATTTTAGCCCCAAGGCTGTATCCCATTGCCCCAGGCACCAGAGTACCCAGTATTCCCCAGAGTAGGACCATCCCATGTCAGCCAGCTGGAAACACAGTCTGGGACCAGATCAGACATCATTTAGATCGAATTTGGCCACCTAAATTAAGTAAAAGTCCCATCACTAGCTCAGAACAACCAGCCTAGATGTACCCATGCCTTCCATTCCCATCTCAGTGGGACTCTAGAGGAGGTGAGAGCCCAGCAGTGCCCAGCACTACAAGGTGTCTATGCAGAAAATGGACATGCTCTGTCAGGAGCTTTGGGAAAGCTGCTGAATGTGCATGGCAGGTGAGTGATTCACAGTGAACTGCGCTAAGCTGGCCCCACTCGCACTGCTCCCACCTGGCAGGGCCCCCGCAGCTCCAGCCCAAGCGCAGCAGGAATGCACAAGGCCTCACCCCACAGCCAGTGCAGAGGCAGCTCTGAGGACAGGGTCACTGCTGTCCCCGTTCTGACAGAGGCCGGGTCAGCAGGACATTGCTGCTTGGAGCAACAGTCAGTGCAGAGCATCCCTAAACTGGAAAAGGCTCCCAAAGGCAACCAAGCCGTGAAACTCCTGAGAAATCTGGAGTTTATGTTGGGACAAGAGTTACGTTGGGACTTCTCACAATAGTCATGTTGGGAAGGCAGAGAGCCACCAAGGACTGACATCACACGGACCCACAGCAAGCACAGGGAGACCAGCCAATGTCTGGCCAAACACCCAGAGCGTGTTCCCAGAACAGGCAGCAGGCTCCCAGCCCCTCCCCAGGTACTGCTGTGCTGCTGTCACGGTCAGGAGATCTGGCACACGGAGCTTTGCCATCAGCTGTTGCACAGCTCAGATCAGTGCAATCCAGGTCTCTTCTGCCTCCCCCAGGCCTGACCATGCGTGCCCCCTCCTCACCACCCGCAATTCACGTGGTCACACCACAAGCAGCTGAGAACTGACTGAACCAAACCAAACACATGCCTGGCTCCTGCCACAGTAGCTCCTGATCACAGGGAGGAGTAGGTGGAGCTGCCAAGTGGGAAGAGCTGCGCTGTCCCTGCCCACAGCAACCATGCTTGTATTGGATCAAGGGAACTTAAAACTGCAGCCACAGACTCCCAATTTTCTCCTGATCCCACCTCCAAATCCTGTTCTTCCCCTGTGTACCGTCATGTCCTCAGATTTTCCTCTTTAGCCACAGTACCAAGTTCTTGCCCCCAGAGCACCAGGAACCTTCACCTCCCCCAGCATAGCACCTGCAACTCCATCCTGCTCAGCTCCCAGCCATCAGGACCATCCTTCAGCCTTCCTGCTACAGTTTCACCATCTCTCCCAATTCCTATCCATCAGGGCATCAAGCAACGACCTTTTCTGATTCTTCCCCAAGACCAGACTCTCCATCTGCAAGCTCAGCAAGGTGAGAGCTGCACCTGGCAAAGATGCCTCCAGATGACTTGGGACAACACAAAACTCAGTAAAAACAGGGAATTAATTTTTTCAAGTGTGATAAAGGCTCCTTCAGCTGTGCTTTAGCTCTTGCCCATCACTCATGGGGGTTCAATGTCTCCCGTCACATCAGAATCTGCTCCAGGACTCTTTCCAGGCAAATCCTTTTGCTTGTGCTGCTCATGCCAGGCACTGGCACCGTAAGATGCTGAGCAGTGCCAGCTCTGCCGACGACCTCAGCCAGGCCAGGACACATGCAGTGGTGGAGGACCCAGGGTTCTCCCTTGTCAGCAGATAAGGCAGCCCAGTGCCTCCCAATGCCCTTAGGAGCCTCTCCTGGGAGTTGGCCCTGAGACCACAGCACCCCTCATCCAAACAACACAGAATACACGATCAGAACAGGAGCTGCTCTGAGAGCTGGAGCCTCTCTGCACTGGAGCCAGGCTGGGATGTTCACCTGGAGAAAAGAAGGCTCCAGGGAGACCTTAGAGCTCCTTCCAGTGCCTAAAGAGGCTCCAGGAGAGCTGGAGAGGGACTTGGGACTGGAGTGACAGGACAAGGTGGAATGGCTTCCCACAGACAAGAAGGCAGGGTTGGATGGGATATTGGGAAGACATTTTTCTTTGTGAGGGTGGTGAAGCCCTGGCACAAGTTGCCCAGAGAAGCGGTGGCTGCCCCATCCCTGGATGTGTTCAAGGCCAGACTGGATGGAGCTTGGGGCAAGCTGGTCTAGAGGAAGGTGTGCCTGCCCTTGGCAGGGGGTGGAACAAGATGGTTTGTAACCCAAGCCATTCTCTGGTTCTATGATTCGCCCAACCTCTCATTTTGTGCTCTTTTAACCACCTTTGCACTTAACATCCCACAAATCTGGAGATGCCAGAGGAACCTTGCCCTGAATGCAGGGGTAATACAGCAGGAGCCACACAGCTGCCCAGAATGCCCAGCTCCAGCCCTGGAGCAGGGATGTGCTGATGGCTTTGGAGTTTGCAGCTCCCCCTACAGCACCCCAGCACCATGGCCTGTGGTTTCCCAGCCCTCAGGAACTCACAGGCATACATAAACAGGGCAGTTTTCTGCAGAGGTCATGGAATTAGCAGGAAAAAGCTGTCTAAGCAGAACGCTTTCCTTCCCAAAGGGTGTAATTTACTCGAGGCTGATTCAGCAGAGCAAAGACATGGTGAGCCCTGAGTGCAGCCTGGCAGTGTGGGGCTCCCCAAGTCTGGCAGGACTGGAGGGCTCCAATGGGGGAGCGTCCTCATCTTCCTCCAGAAGATCCTGCATCAATGGCAGCTCCTGCCTCAGTTTGCTTTGTGAATCAGCACATCAGGAGACAGCTTCAAAAGACGTTGGGATAGGATACAGCATGGAAGACTTGTACTGGAACTGAACAGAATGATGAAGTTCAGCCGATTTAACTCATGAGAGACAGCGAAGTGGCCTCAGTAACTGGTACAAGTGGCTTTAAACATGAAAATGCCAAGTATCAAAGCAGTCCTTCCTAAGAGAGAAATGCAGAAAATGCTCAGGATGTTGGAGATGCCAGCTGGAAAAGTCACAGCAATTACTGACAGCAAGACAGATTATGATGGCGTTAACTCCTAAGACAGAGGCCCTGGTCTGTACCTCCAACAGGCCTTAGCCAGTGGCCTTATTTCTTAAGGCAAAAATCCTGGGATGGGCTATTTACACCAAGTGACCCAATGGTCAGTGCCGGCCTCACAGCCAGCCAACAGCCAGGCCCTGGAGTGATACAGAGCCAGCAGTGGGGTAGACCCTGTCTGGCAGAGCAGATGTGGAGGTCACAGACATTCAGGCTGCTCCCAGCCACCGCAGACATTCTGCAGGGCTTCTCTCATCCCAAGCCTCTGCCAGAGCAGCAACAGCTGGAAATTGTAGAAGAGAGCTTTCCCAAACTAACTCTGCTTCTTAAACTGCAGAGAGGAACCCACATGGGTTTAGAGGAAGGTGGGAGAGGTGAGGAAGGACAATGAAGGGAAAAAAACATGTGTTCCAGGTAAAACTGACTACAGAGAGATTCCTGTTCCCTGGACACTGACCCTGGCTCAAAGTCTCTCCAAGCTTTCCCAGAGAGCTGAGGTTTAGGTGGGCTGCAAGGCATGTGCACAACCACAAACATCAGAAGAAAATTCCCATCATCTGGCAAAAGCTCTGTTGAGGGAATCTCACCTTCTTCTTATCTCCCTTCTACCTCTCCCTCCTGCCTTCACCATTTTACACTCCCAGAAAATCTCTGTGTAACCATCTCTTCCATCCCACATCATAATCTTCCTTTGTTATTCCATCTTGCTGGTGTTGTCTCTCCCACCCATCCACGGACACATGCTGGTTCCTGCTCGCAGCCTGTCCTGGATGTCCCTCAGGTAACCCCCTCCACCAGAGACATCACTCGCCCTCCTCAAACCTGCATTCCGATCACTGCTCAAAGTTCATTTCTAGGGAAAAAATTAAGCACTGTGCAATTACTGCTCTAATTACAAATGCTATTAATATGGTTCTGTCTGTAGCCTGTCCCAGAGTCATGATGTTGTCGGCCACATTTACTGTGAGCAGGGCTGCACCAGCCCCAGGTTGGTATCGTTTTGCGTTATGCAGATATGAAATCTTTTATAGAATTTAGCAGCTTGCAGCAGTCTCCACAATTTGGCAAGGAAAGCAGCCTGGGATGAGGGAATCGCTTTTTGCAAGCCCCCTGAAAATCTGTCCAAATTTGGTGGTTAGAAACTACCAAAAAACTCCAAGTCCTGCCTGTGATGCAGCTGATGCTGGCGACCAGCCCAGCCTGCCATGTGCCCCAGCCTCAGTGCCCCTCAGCCCCTCTGCCCCCATCGCCTCCAAATAAAGCTCCAGCTCAAGGAGGAGACCAAAACAGAGAAGATTTGCCTTTCTTCCCACAGTGGCACCACTGATGCTGACCCATGAGCAGGCGCAGCTGGCTCTCGCCCCATCGTGGGCTCCAAACTTCGCAGGAAAGGCTTGCTCCCCAAGCCTGGGAGGCTGGCAGGGCTCTGGCTGCAGCAGCCCCCCAACACCCACTCCACCCCCCGCTTCTGTACAGCTCTGCCAATGCCCCTGACTCCACTGCTGGCACAGCTGCAACAGTGACACCCTTGCAGTGACACCCCTGCAGGGACACTGGAAGCCCTGGCCCCCGGCAGAGGGTGGGCAGCTTGGACCCCCTGCACCCAGAGCGGCATAGTACTGCCTTTGACTTTTCCCCTTCAAAAATGAAGGAATTGTCTACAGGAAAGGAATCTGGCAGGAGGATGTGAGCAAGTCTTGCAAGACCCAGTGCTCACGTTTTAGGAAATTGAATTTGGGGTTTCACTGGCAACTTCCATCATGGATTTTCAGACCATGAACCATCGTTCCAGTCACCAACTCTGATCTTCAGATCAGGAACATCAACAAATAAAATCCTCTTCTAGACATTTCTGTATTGAGCCCCAAACCTGCAGTTTAGAAGGAAATTCCCTTCCAGACCAAGGCACTCCATGGAATGATAACATCTCCAACAAGGCTCTTCCAGCCCATAATTAACGCCTGTTAATTCACTCACACACACCTGGTAACGGATCACAGGTAACTGTGTCATCACAGCGCACGTTTCACCAGGATCAGGATTCATCTCAGTGCCTGGCAGGTATTAAGGGAATGCAGCCCAGACAAGGAAATCTGTGGGATCCTGCAGGGATCTACAGGGGAGGTTCAGGGGAGACGAGATGGGGCTGTGGCTTGAGCAGGGAAAGCCCCTGAGGACATGCAACCTCTGGCACCAACCCACAGGCCTGTGGACAGCAGGTGAGCTGTGTCACATGTTAGGGCCAGCCAAGCGCAGGACACCCCCTCAGCCCTCATTCTGGGTGACACAGGGTGCTTTGGGAAGCCCCGAGCACCTCAGCAGCACACGAGAGGCCGGTGTGTGTTCACACCTTCCTGAGCAACAGGAGCAACCACGCACCAGAGGAGTTGCTAAGAGACGCGCGCCTCCCACCACTGTGCCCAGCACCCACTCCCGTGGCCGGGGGCGCGGGACGGGACACGCTCCCCGCACCCCGAGTGGCTCAGCAACCCTGCAGAGGGACCAGGGGCATGGACACGATGCCTGGGGTGGCTCTGCCCACAGAGGTGACCCTGGGAGCACCTCAGGCATAGCCCTGCCATGTCAGCCACAGCTCCTCTGTCCCACAGTGCAGGAACCACATACAAGATCAGATCATGTCACCAGTGACCTCGGGGCTCCCACCACAGCTGTCATCAGAGGCACAAACAAGGGAGAGCTGCAAGAGCCCCATGGGAATGGGCACAGCACAGTGCTGTCCCACCAGCCCACTGTGAATCCCCCAGCTGGACTGTGTGGGAGCGCAATGTATCGAACTGAGCCCCTGCCACCACCTGTGCCAGCCTTGCACTCCCACCCATCTCCATCCAGCCTGAGTCCCTTTCCTCTTCTCCTCAAATTCCATCAACCCAACAGCTTTCTGTAGCCCCACAGAGGTAGAAAAGCCCCTCCAGCATCAGCCCAGGGTTTTACATCCTCCCTGTCTTAACCCCACTGAGTGTCCTTTGTCCTTGCACCATGAGGTCAATAAAACAAATTCTGGGATTCACATTCCCTCAACCCATGCAGCCTTTCAGACCTTCTTACAGTCTATCCTCCCTTCCTCCTTTCCACAGCAACCCAAAAAAACCAAAGTGGGATGCAGGCCTCTGGAGAAGCAGCCAGGCTGCTGCTACCATGCAGCATCACCATGGTGGTCAGCACCCCTATAGCAGGGCCATCACTCCCTAAAACCACCTCGTGTGCCCCTGCAGTGACATTCCTGGCATGAGGCAGCAGGAACAGAGCTGAGTACACTGCCACCAAGCAGGGACAACAAAACCCAGGCCAGGGAAACGGCAGTGCTTGCAGGCACCGAGCTGGACCGGGGCTCCTCACATAGACCAAAGGCACCCGTGGCCCTGCTGCCTTCCCTGCAGTGGGCCAGCTGCAGAAACCTGGAGTTTTGGGCCCACCAAGGGCAGAGGGACCCTTAGGCTGGGGGGCTGCAACAGCCTGCCGGCCCACAGTGGGCCTCAGCAGAGCACGATCAACCTTCCCCTCCCCTCAGCTCCACCGCAGCCTGCCGGCTCCACCGCAGCCACTCGCCCATCCTGGCCTCGAGCTCCATCCCAGTCGCCCCCTTCATCTCAGCCCATCGGCTGCACCGTGGGCCCTCACCCATGGCCGTGCCCAGCTCCATCCCAGCCCCTCGGCTCCATCCCAGTCCCCCAATTCCATCTCAGCCCCTCGGCTCCATATCAGCCTCTCGGCTCCATCTCAGCCCCTCGGCTCCACTGCATTTCCTCAGCTTCTCTGCAGTTCCTCGGCTCTATCCCTCTCGTCGCTGCCCGTTCCCGGGAACCGGGCTGCAGTTTTCCGCATTTCTAATGTTAACGGGTTCCGGCGGATCCCGTTCCCCGTCGACGCCGTACAAACCCCCCCGCCCCGATGCCGGACCAGCGCCCGCCCCCGCCCGCCGCTCCCGGCAGAGGCCGCGGGCGGAGTCCCCGGCCCTGCGCAGGCCCGGCCGCGACCACCATCGCTGCGGGGCCGGGGCCGGGGCCGGCC
>VZUI01089670.1:0-16369 GCA_013401135.1 Cettia cetti
CCGCGGCGGCGCGCGGGATGTGACGGGCCGCGCTTCCGGGCCGGGCGGCGGGCGCGCGTGAGCGGCGGGGCGGGCCCGGGGGTCAGGGGGGTTCGGCTGCTGGGATCGGGATGGAGGTGCGACGGCTTGGGGAAGGGGGATCGCGCACGGGCCCCAGGCGCGGTGCGGGGTTCTCAGGGCGGCGGCGGCGGGAGGGTCCCGGACGCAGTGAGAGCTCGGACGGGGGGCAGAGCAGGGGCTCGTGGGGCGGGTGTCGGGGCGGGAGCTGGCGGGTGCTTCCCGACGGGGCCATTACTCAGACACTGTCCGTCCGCTGGGAGCAGTAGCGATGCCGGAGAGTAGGTCCGTGTTTGAGGCCGCTCAGGACCCTGAATTCCTGCGCGGGCTGACCCTTGTCACCGGAGTTGCTGCGGATGCGGGTGCTGCTGAGCTGGCAGCTGTGAGCCACGGTGCGTGGGGCTCCGCGGGAACGGCGGGAGGGAAGTTATTTGACTAAGTTCGTGTCCACAGCAGATTTGGTGTTCTCTCTCCAACTCAGCTTGGGTGATCACCGCGGAGCTTGGCCATAGGAGCTACCTGGTGGGTGGGTAAATGGGTTTTTTTTGGTGACACCCCAAGGTTCCCGAAGCTCATTCAACCATAGATTCCTTTGGGTTGGCTGAGGAGGGACCGAGGAGGCTCCACTCCTTGCAGTGCAGCCTGCGAGGCTGCCTGTGCACAGCCCTTCCTTGTTCTTCCAGAGAAACCTGCAGCACCCAGCTGTGAGGAGAAGGCCCATGGGGTCACCGAAGTCCCAGAGAAGATGTGTTGTTTGACCTGCGGACAGGTGTTTGGGAACCGGGAGGAGCAGGTGAGCAGGGCTGAGCAGTGTGAAGTGGGAGTGGGGCTTGCATGACTGGTGGGATCCTGCTGTGGAAGCTCAGCCCCAGCATGGTGCAGGCTAGTGCTGGCTGTTTGCCCACTGCTCAGGACCTATTGGCATCTGGCCCTCAAACTTAGTATGTTATCAATTAAAAGTATCATTTACTGGAAGTAAAGAGTAAGTGCAGCCTGTGCTGCCTGTACTTGTTTAGGTTAACTGTTTCATAGGTAACTCTTTAATATACTGTTGATTTTCCAGTCAGGACTGCTGAAGGAGCCCAGCATCAGTTTAGCCCTTGGGGTCTGTCACCTCATGCCCTTGGGTGGTGATGGCTTTTATGGACCACCCAGATGCTGCCAGCTCATACTTTTTTGCTCCACAGACTGAGCACTACCGTCTGGACTGGCACCGCTTCAACCTGAAGCAGCGACTCCTGGGGCGCCGGACACTGCCTGCAGAAGTGTTTGAGGAGAAAACCCGTGCGGGTGAGGAGTTGGACTGTCTGCACTGGAGCCCAGGGGCTGTCAGCAACCTCACTGGGGCTCTTCTGTACAGGGATGAAGCCCACCGCTAGCACAAGATCCCTTTATTCTATTCCTGTGGGGGTCTTATTAGGGTCCAGCATTGCTCCTGAGCTATTAGGATTTTTTGTAGGGAGAACTGAGTGTTTTAACTGAGCCCCTGCCTAAGCATGTCTGAGAATCCAGAGCCCCAAACTCCCATATCCCTAGGTCACAGCCTGTTTGTGATATGTAGCGTTATTTGACAGAACATTTCTGGGTACTCTGCAAGTGCTCTTGAAATCACCTACAGTGGGGAGGCTGTTCATTTATCTTTGCTTTGTTTCACTGCATCTTTTCTTTTCCTTGCAGGGGATGTTTCCAGCATCTCAGGATCTGACTCGGATAGCTCTGATGTGAGCAGTGAGTCAGAGTTGCTGCCCTCTGTCAGTGACGCTCCCCAGACGCCCCAGATTCCCCGCTCCCACAAGGTGCTGCTCCGCAATGCAAAGGGCCAGCTCATCTCTGCCTACCGCTGCGTGCTGGTCACTGGGAAGGCAAGTCACAGCCCAGCTTTTTGGGAGAGGGACTCCAGAAAAGGTGGGTGGCATTGGGGTTAGATGTCTCTCTGACAGTCTCCTACCTCTGTGATGGGAAGGGGGGACTCTGGTGCCAGGTCAGAGCCCCAGACGTGTTGGTGGCTTGTTATTTGGCTCTAGGGTGCTCCCAGAAACCTGTGGCTGGTGCTAGCAGAGAGGCTGGTCTCTGTCCTGGGGACAGCAAGGTAAGGAGGTAATGCCATCACTGCTAGCAAGGGTGTCTGTGTATCAGGGTGACATTGAGGAGCCGGCGGAGCTGAGAGCATCGCTGCAGAGCCTCAGTGCAAGCACGTGCTGGGTGGTGCTGATGATGGGTGGCGGGCACTTCGCGGGAGCAGTGTTCCGGGGGTGAGTACCGGGGCACAGCAGGATTGTCCCTCTGGGCACACTCAGCTGGAGCTACTTTTGCATGTTAATGCCACGCTCTGTTGCTCATGCCTGCCTCTCTCCACAGCCTGCAGGTGCAGGAGCACAAGACTTTCCACCGCTACACGGTGCGAGCACGGCGGGGCACGGCCCAGAGCCTTCGGGATGCCCAGACCCCAGGGTCAGCACCCAGATCGGCTGGGGCCTCCCTGCGCCGCTACAACGAGGCTGCTCTGCTCAAGGTGAGGATGCACCACAGTGCTGGGCTTTTGGCAGGAAGACTGGTCCTGGCTGCCTCTGACAGGTGGTACCACACTGCTGCTGGAGGGTATGGCAGGGGTGGTGGGCTCTGGAGAAGGGGCAGGGCCTGACTGAGGCTGCTTGGTTCTGGATTTGTCCCTGCTCCAGAGCTACATTTGCCCACATAACGTGCTCAGGATCCTATAAAGCTTCTCCTGTCTCCCCAGGACATTCAGGACCTGCTGGCAGCCTGGGCACAGCACCTGGATGAAGCTCAGCACATCTTTCTCCGGGCCCCTCGTCACAACCGTGCTCTGCTCTTTGGTGGCAGGAACCCACCCCTCTCCCGAGGGGACCCTCGCGTCTGCCACATCCCCCTCAGCACCCGCAGGGCCACACTGCGAGAGGTTCTGCGAGTCCACAGCACGCTGGCCAGCCTGCAGGTGTATGGTGAGTTGGACCAGCCCTTGTGCCTGTGGGTCAGGGCAGATGGGGTGACATGGTCCCTTGTGCATTAGGGGACGCTACCCTATGGGGTGGAGGTGCTAGCTTTTCAGCCCTCAGTCCCTGGAGACATGGGGTGCTCCCTGTCCCCAGGCAATGACAGGAGCACCCTTGCTGCCCAGGGAAGGACACACCACTGGAGGACATCACTGGATCCCCCCGGAAGGTCTGGCAGAAGAGGCAGCAGAGGGCAGAGGTGGATCTCCCACAGGAAGACGCAACTGGTGAGTTGAACCATGATGGGAGACACGACTCTGAGCAAGCAGGAGGAGTCTGATGTTATGGGATGGGCCAGATATGCAGCTTCAGAGTGTAGCTGGACAGGAGAAAGACAAGGTGTTCTTGGCTGAGAGCCCTGAGTGATTAGTTCTGTGTGCGGGGCATTAGCCCCAGTCTTATCACCCCCCTCAGCCCCAGAGGAGGAGGAGGAAGAGGCAGAAGAAAGCCTTGCAGGGGAACTGGAGACTGTGGAAGTGACATTGGAGACCTTGGACCTCCGGGAGTTTGAAGTGATGCCCAAGCGAAACCGCAAACGGAGGAGGAAGAGGGACAAGAAGGTGGAGAAAGGTGAGAGGGAAGAACTGGCAGGGGCAGTGTAAGAAGGCTGGGATGCAGCCCTGACCCTCTTCCTCACCATGTGTTGCCTGTGCAGGGCCTTATGCTAAAGAGACTGGATACCAGTGTGGGCAGCCTGGCTTGGAGCCAGTGACAGAGCTGCAGGGGGAGGCTAAGGCTGGGCTGCTTCCCTGGGGCAATGGAGGTAAGTGGGGTTGGGAGCTGCATTGGCTGGATGCCTGCTCCATTTACCGGTGCCTTTTCAGTGGGCTGAAGAGCACATTGTCATGCAGGTGCCCAGAACAGCTGGGTTTGAGAAGTCTTCAGTACAGTTGTTTGTGTGCCTTTGAGTGAGCTGTGTATTTGAAGCTAAGAGGGCCAGGCAGCACCTAACTAAGCCAGGTGTTTTGGGGGGATTGGAGCAGGTTTCACGTCAGGAGAGGACTTGGCTGCTTCCAACAGCACTTAGCAATGCCATAGCACATTGCCACAGACTCTGAAGGTGCTGCAGACCCTGCAGTATCCAAATCTAGCTAGCAAGCTGATGCATTGTGTGTGTTCCCTAGTCAGACCAGAGTGCTGCTCTGCCCAGTCTGTCCATCAGACTCCTCTCCTGTTCTTCCCTCACAGGAGACCCTCAGACCCAGCTCTGCAATACTCTGTTCACTGCCTGCAAGACAGGGGATGTGCGGACACTGCAGCACCTCCTGGGTGTGCCAGAGAACGGGGGCCTGCCAGGGGACAGTGAGGATGGGGAATCTCTGGAAACGGCCCGCTCCCTGCTGAACCAGCCCGTGGACGAGCGCGGCTGCACCCTACTTCATGTGGCAGCCCAGGCCGGCAAGGCTGAGGCTGTGTGTCTGCTGCTGGAGGCAGGGGCAGACCCTGCACTCAGGTATGGCTGCAGGAATCCAGCGACTCACTCCTGTCTCAGCCACAGGAAACTGGTGCCACTGCTGTCCTGGGATAGCCAGTATTGCTCTCTATGACCCGGGACATCTGGGGTTTTTATGGGAGGCCTAGGAGCTGAACCACCCTTCTCTCTGCCTGCCTGGTCTGGCATGGCAGCAGGTGGGCAGTGCCTCAAAGTGTACCCAGATTTATTGGTAGGCAGTTCCAAGGGCCAGGATGAGACAAAAGATGGAGGGGCTTTGAGAGGCAAGAAGGATTCAGAGGATTCTGGTATAGGAATAAGGAACTTCCCCCTCCTTGGCTGTGATACCGTGGCCAGCAGTACACACTGCTGGTCTCTGGGGAGTGGGATGCAGACGGTAAGAAGGCAGTGCGAGTGATCTGGTCTCCCTTCACAGGGACAGGCAGGAGAGGACCCCATACTGTGTCTCTGCTGACAGACTGACCCGCAACGCCTTCCGCAAGTTCATGGTGGACCATCCAGACAAGTACGACTACAGCCGTGCCAAGGTGGGTGCCTGCACTGGCAGGGGGGCCCAGAGCAAAGCTCTCCTTTCCCACTTGTGCCATGTCCCCAGGCTCAGTGGGAGATGCTGCCTGCCCTCTGCCCTCAGGTGCCAGGACCCCTGACACAGGAGATGGAGGCCAAGAAGCTGGAGAAGAAGCGGGCACAGAAAGCCCAGCGGAAGCAACGGGAGCAAGCACAGCGGGAGGAGCAGCAGCGCTGGAAGCAGGAGCAGGAAAACAAGCAGCGGTTTGCAGCCCTGTCTGACAGGGAGAAGGTGAGGACTGGGAAGGGGATCTAGCCCAGACAGGGCAGTGGTGATGTGGTGGGCACAGCAGCCTCCAGGGCCTGCAGGGGCTGAGCTGTCTCTGCTCCCCAGAGGGCACTGGCTGCTGAGCGGAGGTTGGCTGCACAGCTGCAGGACACCGGCACGACTCTTGCCAACATCAGGTAAGCATCCCAGCAGCATGGCTCTGAAGACAAATTCTCCCATGTTCAGCACAACTGTTCCCTGCCTTTCTTGCTCCAGTTCTCATTTCCAGTCCAAAGCTATTCTTGTCCACTCAATTCCCAATAGTGCTTGTGTAAAAGTTTCCTCCTTCTCTTGCCTTGCTCCCGTGAAATATTTTGCTAAGAATGACTTGGGAATGACTTGGTCCACTTGCAGCCAGATCTGCAGCAAACCAATGCCCCAGCCATTCCCGTGTCTCTGTTACTTTCCTCTGCCACCCCACAAGGTTTGCTGGCAGCCAGCACTCCCCAGGGAGTGGCTTTAAAACCTTAATAGGGCCAAGTCCCTCTATGGTCATTCTGCCTCAAAGCACCTTACATCACACTCTGACAGGGCATCTCCCCCGGCGAGCATGTCCTGGCCAGGCCCTCGGGTGAGCACATCAGCCCTGTGAGACTGGAGGAGCCCCAGCTCCCTCATCCTGCTGGTGCCTTGTGTCACAGTCCAGGCAGGGAATCCTTTCCTCTTTTAACTCTTTTGCAAGTGTCCCCTTTGCTCAGGACCAGCTTTGCTCTTTCCTGCAGCCGCTGCTGGCATTGTGGAGAGTCCCTGCTGGGACGGATCCCTTTCCATTACCTCGACTTCTCCTTCTGTTCCACGGCCTGCCTGCAGACCCACCGCCGGGCCCAGACTGGCCGCACCTGACGCTGGAGACGGCTGCCACCTGCCGAGGACCAGGGTGGTGGGGTGGTGGCTGAGTACTGGCTGTGCAGCAAGGGAGAGCCTGTGGAGTAGTGATGGGTAGAGGGACTGAGCTGGCCATCTCCGTGTCACTCTCCAGGGCAGCTCTGGCAAGGCTCTGGGCATGAATATTGCTCTGGGTGGTGACTCTGGCGAAGTTAATAACTGAGTGGTCTCCATCTGCTGGTGTGAGGGGCTGGGACTGTTCGGTGGCCTGGCTCCAGCCAGGGGTCCTGCTGCCAGCTTTTCTCATGGCTACCTCGTAGGTTGCTGTCTAGGTGTAAGGACAAATCCTGACACATACACACCCTGCAGCTCAGAGCTACCTGCAGCCATGCCTGTGGACACCCTCCAGGCTGTGCTTTTACCTCTTCTCTCCTGGCTGCCATCAGCATCTCAGCCTTTACAGCAGCAACTACAGCCTCCACCTACATTGTCAATAAAGAGGTGCCTTGACCCCCTGGCCATGGGGGGAGTCAGCATGGTCAGTGGAACTGTTTGGGATTAATGTGACATTGATATGGAAATCAAGCTCAGTCCTGGGTCCATTACTCGTTAGCAAGGGCCCTGCCTGTCCCCAGAGGTCTGTGCCAGTACCAGTGCTACTTCCCTTAGCCCTTGTGCTTCATCAGCCCTCCTGCCACCTCCCCAACCCCAGTGAGACGCAAGGCCAGTGCCCAGCAGTGTTTACTCTGTGGCCATGGTGCTGTAGCCAAGTGTCCTGTTGTAAAGGGGTCGGTCAAGGAAGAGCAGGAGAGGAGTGGGAGGTGCCCCTTCTAGCTCCAGCACTGTAATGTTGTTGGGGTGGCCAACATGCAGCACCGAGCCAGGCACAAAGAGGGTCTGCTGGGGCCCACGACGGGTCCAGTACCGGCCCAAGTTGAAGCCGTTTATCCACAGCAGTCCCTGGAAGATGATGGAGATAGGACTCAGCTGTGTCCTGGTGCACTCTTACCCCTTTCCCAGTTATGCACTGCCTTACCTTGCTCCAGCCTGGGAACTTCACAAAGGTGTCCCAGGCAATGCCAGGTGTCTCAAAGGTCCCAGTGTAGAAGGCTGGCCCCACTCTGCCCTCACTGCTTGATTTTGGCAGGGCGGTGTGGGGCCAGCCCTGTTGGACTGCAGTGTCTATGGCCAGGGGATAGATCAGCCAGTTGCTGAGAGGCCTGGAGTTTAGTGAGAGGTTTCCCAGCAAGCCCTGCGATGGAACAGGAGGGGAAATGAAGCAGCAGTATCTTCCACAGTCAGGACACTTGGCAACCCCAGGGAATGTCCCCCTTGCAGCAGTGAAGGTGGGATGGGATCCCTTCTAAGGAGCAAAGGGCCTTGGCAGCTGTGGCAGCCTAAGTGGGAGAGCAGTGTCAGTCTCTGAGCCCTATCCTGTCAGGTTTGAGATGAAGCAGGGAGCAGGACTGGGACTGACCCCACCAAGGCTGGACTCTGTCTCAGGTGGCAGTAGAAGGGGTGTTTGGTTGTCAGGCCATCCCCACTGGAGCCCTCTCCCCTTACCTTGAAGTCACTGGTGTTGGCCCCGAAGCTGATTCTGCCCATGTTCTCCAGGAGTATGTCCAGGGTGTCCCCTGCCCTGCCCGTTACATGCAGTGTTGTCTGCCCGTCCCGCTCCAGCGTGCCCTGGTACTCCTAAAGCCACAAGGTCACTGCTGCTGGCCCATGTTCGGATCCCACCACCCCCAACACTGCTGGCAGGCACATGGCATCCTGCTGCCAGCCCTGCCAGAGCAAGGGCTGCTCCATGCCCCCCAAAAAGGGGGCAAATTCAGACCCAAGAGCCACCACACAAAGGCTCAGTATGGCTTTGGCATCCTAGCTGTCCCCAAGACCCTGGTATGGCACAGCGCCACTGCCAGCAGGTCACACAGCCCTCTGGAGCACTGTCCCAGGGATTGGAGTGCTCATATAGCCTCACCTTCTGCAGCATCACATAGCCACGGTCACAGATGCTGTGGGGAGGAGCACCCAGCGTGGCTGGGTCTGGGACATCCCAGGGCAGCTGTGTGTGGTACACCACAAAGCCATGGACCTGCAGGACACAGTGCAGTGGCATAGGAAGGAAAATGGAGCTGGAAGTGAGCTTTGCTCCTCTGCCCCAGAGCCAGGGCCAGGCAGACTGGAGTATCTCAAGTGTCCACCACTGCACCCAGCCTCTCACCTGCTTTAGGGCCTCAAAGGTGAGAGGAAACTGGCTCTGGATGGGCCCAGAGGGGCACAGCACATCCAAGACATCCAGGAGGTCAGCATACTGCAGAGAGAGGGATGGGTGCTGGGCAGTTGAGCAGCGCCATGCTGGGGCAGCACAGCCTTTGGGATAGGCACTCACCTTCCTCAGGGCCACCAGGCCATAGGCATACTTGGGGGTGGCAGGTGGCATCGGACCAGCTGGCAGGGGCTGGAACTGAACAGCAGACTGTCAGCTGCCCCCCATGGCAAGCAGGGAGATGTCCCTTGCCATGCTGGTACACAAGCAGCTGAGCCCCCTTGTTCCTGCCAGGTTTGCTACCTTGCTGATGACTGTGCGAATGGCAAACAGCTTCTCAGTGGGGTCCCCTGCCTCCGAGAGGGGGGCATCATAGTCATAGCTGGTGGTCACTGGTTTGTACCGCTCCTTGTAGTCAGCACCTGGCCAAGGAAATGACATGAGCTGGAGGAAGAGGCTGTGGCACACCCCAGGGCATGGAACCCAACCCCAGGCTGCCTGCACTGCAGTGTAGGGGGGCATGACCCAGAACCGTGAGCCCCTGCACAGGCACAAAAGGAGTTCTTAGGAGGAGACAAGCTTGGGTTCAAGGGCCCTTGGCTATGTGTCAGCTTGCCCTGTGGGACAGAACAAAAGCCTGAAGCAGGCTTCTCAGGGATGGCCAGGGAAAGCCCCCCAAGCCCTGCAGTGTGTCCCTCCCTCCCTAGGGCAAGGCTCTACTCACCGCTCCAGTAGGCAAAATTCGTCCCTCCATGGAACATGTACCTATGATACATCCCAGAGAGCCTTGTCAGCAACCCAGAAACAGCAGGGGCTCACCAGGCACTGCCCCTTCCCTCTGGCACCCACAGTCCCTGCTGGCCTGTTCCCTGTGGGATGAAGGCAAGAGGTGATGCCCACTCCCCTGGTGGCTGTGCCCTCTGCCAGCTGACTACTTGCATGTTGACGCTGGCTCCCAGCTGCAGCATGTCCTCCAGTCCCCGGGCCACCCATGCTGCACTGGTGCTGGCATGTGCCTCGCCCCAGTAGTCCAGCCAACCTGTGTAGTACTCAGAGTTTACCTGGAGGAGAAAGGACTGTCACCTGCAGCCCGGGCCCAGAGCCCCTCTTTGCCTCGCTGCCTGGTGCTTCTGCCTCCCCAAAGCCGACACGGGTCAGTCTCCCCACAGCACCCATGCCAGGCTCACCAGGGGCCCCTTCGCTTCCACACGGCGCTGGGCACCAAATGCCTCTGTCACATTAGATCCTGTGGAAGTGGAGACAAGGAGGTTTGAGCAGGAGAGAGAAGGGACCCACATCCTCTCTCTCCCCTCCTCCTCCCCAACAGGGATACCTGGCCCAAAGTCGACAGTGGCGTAGAGCCCCTGCAGCGTGCCACAGCGCAGCTCCTCGGCTCGCGCGCTGTCGGTGGTGAAGAGCAGCACCTCGCTCCCCAGGCGTGCCCGAAAGGAGCCCAGCAGGTGCCGTAGGTATCCATAGTCACAGGCGTAGTAGCTCCCATATTCATTCTCCACCTGCAGGCAGGGCAGGGACTGGTACACAATATGCACATGGCAGGGCTGCAGACAGGTCCCACTGCTCACTGGGATGAGCACCAACCTCCCTGCTTTCCTCTGGACGTCATCAGATGTCCTGACAACCCTCAAGTGGGTCCTGAGCAGAACCTTCCAGTCCCACCACGAGGTCCAGCTCTATCAGTGTCCCTCAAACTGCAGCTGTGGTGATGGCAGGTACCCCAGCCCTTGGATTTAGATCCAGGTCCAGAAGTTGGGAGGGATTTATCTGAGCTTTGCTGGGTAAGGTCATTGTGCAGGGGATACTGGTGGCTTTTTGGGGCACATCCAAGGATGACGCAGGGCAGGGCACGGGGCTGGGCCTCACAGCACCTTACCTGTACACTAATGATGTTCCCTCCCTGCTGGTACAGGCGTGGCTTTATCTTGGGCAGCAGGATATGGAGCCAGGAGTCCACAGCTGCCAGGTAGGCTGGAGGGACAGAGGCAGGGCAGGGGCTGGCTGCATCATCCACCTCAGCCCACCTGCAGCCAGCCTGCCAGGAGGAAGACACAGCAGATGGGGCAGGGTCAGGTGAGACGGGAAAGTGGAGATGGAGTACAAACTGGGCCTCTCAAAGGATGGAGAAAATGATGGGAAAGACCACGCAGGCAGATGTGTGGAGACAATGCCAGGACTGGCACCAGGCTGTGAGGATATGGTGGCCAGAGCCCTGTGCTGAGCCTCACCAGGGTCGGAAGTGCGCAGGTTGATGTCTGGTTTCCACAGCAGCCAGGCAGGCAAGCCACCCTGGAGAAACACATGGCAGAGAGGGAGGCAGAGAGACTGCTCAGCAGCCTGGGCCTGCACAGAGCTGAAAGCAGCCAGTGCAATGCTGGTGCTTGGCACAGGCACGGCATGTGGCCTGCGGGGCAGCAGCCTGGGCACAGCGGGCACGGCACTGGAGTCAGTGCCACAGCCAGAAGGGCCAACCCTGTTGTGCCCCTCCCAGACCACCCATCACCCCTCTGTGCCAGGCTGGCAGCTGGGGCTCACCATCTCCCACTCTGCACAGATGTAGGGCCCTGGCCGCAGGATCACCAGAAGTCCCAGCTCAGCTGTCAGGTCCAGGAAGGCTTCCACATCCCGGTTCCCAGTGAAGTCATAAACTCCTGGCAGTGTCTCATGGTAATTCCAGGGGACGTAGCTGGGGTGAGAGGGGAGATCAGCATGCAGGGGCCAAGGACACCCCAGCACAACAGGGAACCACCCCACCAGCTGGTCCCTCTGCTTCTGGGAGCTGGCCTGCAGCCTGAGCTGAGTATGGCAACTCAGGCTGGATTGGAACTAGCCCACACTCATGCTTCTGTCTGGCAGGGGTGACCTGGAGGGTCACAGACAGATGCAAGTGTTGGTCCTTGCTCCCTGTGGTCAGACAAACACCCTTGTCTCTGTTCCTACTGATCCCAGAATCCCCGTGGTGGCTGTGGGCTGCACTGTCAGGGCTACCACCATGGCTTACACCTGCACAGTGCTGAGCCCGCTCATGTACATCTTGAGCAGCCGGTCCCTCCAGGCAGGGCGTGGGACACGGGCGTAGTGGATGCTGCCCGAGATGTAGCGGAAAGGAGCGCCGTCCTTGCGGAAGCAGTTGTGTTCGTAGTCCAGCTGGAAGGAGCGTGCCGAAGGGGAGGCCTGCAGGGAAGGAGCAGAGCTGGAGGGCTGCAGAACCTCCCCGAGCCCAGCCACCCCCTCCTATGCTTCCTGAGACAGGCACTGATGGGGCTGGTTCTTGGAGGAGCCCTCCCCCGAAGTGGGTACCAAAGTGTCCTTCTGGGAGAGCAGGAGCTGAGCCTCCCCGCTAATCAAACACCCGGCGGCTGAGCTGGTGGCATTTGCGGGGACGGGTGCTGCTGGGGTGGGTGCTGCGAGGGCAGGGAGGGAGCTGGGAATGCAAGCGGGGACACTGTGGCGGGACGTGTGCTGCTGCAGGAGGGAGCTATAGCACGACGAGCAGGGAGAGGGATCGGGAAGTAAGGCAGATTCCGGAGGCGCCTCACCGGCTCCTTCACAGCTCAGTCCTATGCGCTTCTCCCAGACTTTCCACCCTTGTTCGCTAACCTGCGTGTGCAGGAGCCCCGCTGCCAGCAGCAGGGCGAGGGCCGGCAGCCCCATCCTCGCCGGCTGCTCGGCGGGCCCGGGATGGGGGACGAAGGTGGACGTGGCCATCGCCATCATGTGATCCGAGAAGGATATTGGCCAGAGCCCGGCGCCTCCTTCTCCCGGTCTCAAGTGCAGGCGGCTGGGACAGCTGGGGCGGGACCATTGGAAAGGGGTGGGCAGCTCCGACTCTCCACGCCTGGCCAGCCGCGCATCAGCCCCCGCGCAAAGCCCACCCCAGCAGGGGATGCAAGGCGGCACAACGCCGCCCGAGCCAGCTCCGGCCGGCGGGCACACCCCTGCTCCCAGTGGCGTGGTGAGTGACAATCAAAGTGAGGGGAGAAGGAGCCTCATAGAAGTGTCACCTCCAGGCAGAAGCCTTCCACTGAGCTCAGCCCGCTTGTTCCATCAGAGAGGTGGTGATGGAAAGCTCGGCTGTAGCTCTGATCGGGGGCTGCTGCTGCTGGATGAGGCAAAGGAAAACGTCCCCGGGCCGAGGGCTAGAGCTGGTGACAGAGCTGGTGACAGGGGTGTCAGGAGGTGCCGCAGGACAGGAGGAGCCCGCTGCAAGGAGGAGGGATCCAGAGGCCGGCGCCGCGGCACCGGGCAGCGGGAGGCGGTGGCGCCCCGCCCGCTGGGTGACGCGGCGGGTGACGCCGGGGGTGACGCGCGGCGGCGGGCGATGACGCGGACGGGCGATGGGGCAGACGCTGTGCGTCTGCTCCCGGGGCACCGTCAGCCTGGGGGGAGCGCGGTACCTCCTGCTCCACCGCCTGGCAGAGGGGTGCGCGGCGGGCTGGGGCGCGGGGGGCTCGGGCGGGGGTCCTCGTGCTCCGGGAAGGATGCTCGGGCAAGGGGGCGTCCGAGGGCCGAGGGCGTCTTCGGGCATGGGGGTGCTGCTTGGGCACCGGCGTGCTTGTGTATGGGGGATGCTCGGGCATGGGAGATGCGCTGGACTGGGGGTGCTTGTACAGGGGGAGTATGCTTGGGTGTGGGGGGCATGCTTGGGCACGGGGGTGATTGTGCCTGGGAGGTGATTGGACATTGGGGTAATGCTCTGGCATGGGGAGATGCTTAGGCATGGGGGGTGATTGTGCATGAGGACATGCTTGGGCATGGGGATGACACTCAGGCTCGGGATGCTCAGGCAGGGGTGGGGAGATGCTTGAACTCAGATCACCTTGGGGTTTGGGGAAGTACTTGGGCTTGGTGAGGGATGATGCTTCAGTATAGGGGGTACTTGTGTATGACAGATGATTCTCGTGCTGAGTGACAGAGAAGGGTTGGTCCTTCCCAGAAGTGCGTACTTGGAGCCATGGGAGTGGGGATGATTGGGCCAGTGGGGCTTTTCGTACAGAGACGAGATGCTTTGGGTTCCTGGCGGGATCCTGCAAGGTGGGAGGTTGTGCCTACCTGGGGAATGAATTCATGCTGCTCTCTGTCCCCCTCCCCTGGGTGCTCCTAGATGAGACTAGGCACAAGGTCCCAACATGGATGTCACAGCCCCCAAGCCATGCTGTTCTGGACTCCTTGCAGGGGCTTCAGCTATGTGGACCTGGTGGAGGGGCTGCGGGATGGGCGCTTCTACGCCCTGAAGCGCATCCTGTGCCACGACAAGGAAGACCGCCAGGCTGCCCTGCACGAGGTGGAGATGCACGGCCTCTTCGACCACCCCAACATCCTGCGCCTGGTGGCCCACTGCATGGTGGAGAAGGGTGCCAAGCACGAAGCCTGGCTTCTCCTGCCCTATGTGAAGGTGAGGGGGGCTTTCCTGGCTGCCCCACCACCCCAGGATCAGCAGTGGTGACCAGCTGCTTGTGTTTGCCAGGGGGGAACCCTCTGGAGAGAGGTGGAAGCACTGCGAGAGAAAGGGACCTTCATGCCAGAGCAGCGGATCCTCCTCATCCTCCATGGGATCTGCCGTGGGCTGCAAGCCATCCACAGCAAGGGCTATGCACACAGGTGAGGGGTGGAGGGGTGGCAGCACTGGCTGGGGGGATTGGCAGGGGCCCCCGTGGGTGTTCAGTGATGTCCGTCCCCACAGGGACCTCAAGCCCACCAATGTGCTGCTGGATGAGGATGACCAGCCTGTGCTGATGGACCTGGGCTCCATGAACCGAGCTCGCATCGAAGTCAACAGCTCTCGGGAGGCCATGGCTGTGCAGGTGGGTGGCCTGGGACGTCACCCCACGAGCCTGTCCCTGCTCCAGTCCCTTCATCCCCATCCTCCTCTCTGCAGGACTGGGCTGCCCAGCGCTGCACCATCTCCTACCGTGCCCCCGAGCTCTTCACAGTGCCGAGCCAGTGCGTCATAGATGAGCGTACGGATATCTGGGTAAGGATCCAGCCCTCTGCCCTCCCCCACACCTCACTGCTGCAGGGCTGCACTAACACGCCACGCTCCAGTCCTTAGGCTGTGTGCTGTATTGCATGATGTTTGGAGAGGGCCCCTATGATGCCATCTTCCAGAAGGGTGACAGTGTGGCTCTGGCGGTTCAGAACCCCCTCACGTTGCCCTCCACAACCAGGTGAGGGGCTGGGGAGGTGACCCTGTTCCTGGGTGGCCCCTGTCCTGTGCATCACTTGGGTCCTCCCCTCGCTGTCTTTCTTCCAGATACTCAGCTGCCTTGCAGCGCCTGCTCTTCTCCATGATGACAGTGAACCCCCAGGAGAGACCCAGCATAAATGAAGTCCTCCACCAACTGGAGGGGCTGCAGCCAGCACCAGCGGGACAGGACACCACACAGATCTGAGCCCATCCCCTTCCAGTGATGATGCATCCTGAGGCTGAGAGAGGGGAAGAGCAGCTGCCCTAATCCCTGCTGCCTTACAGACCTGCTGCAGAAGGGATCAATGCCCTGAGGGAGAGCTGCTGCTCTGTGCTGGAGGTGTGTTGGATTTGGAGTGTTCTGTGCCCTGGATACTGCTGCCTGGGCCTTGGTCTGTGCCCCTGAGCTGTGGATATGTGATCTGCTGCTAAACATGGGTCACTTGCCAGCAGCTACCTTCCCTGGGGGTGGCAGAAGAGGATGTTGTGGGACCCCTCCTGGGGATAGGAGCCGCTGTCCTGCAGCTCTGTGCCCCAGGAAGGTTGCTCCTGCCCAAGGCAGAGCTGCGGGCTGGATCCCAGTGCTGTGCTGGAGGGAGGCGGAGGGAGTGCCCACTGCCACTGCTCTTGGCACCGATGTTGCCTTGTGTTTGAAGTAAAGTATGTTCTTGCGGAGGTGTGGCTGTGTCCTTGTCTGCAGGGAGGGGTCCTGCTGGGGCGTGGGGAGAGCAGGGCACACTGTCTGGGTTAAGCAGCCAGGCGTTGCTGGAGGGGAAGGGCAGCGGAGGCCAGCCGGGGCAGCACAGCCAGAGCATTAGCAGTAAGCAGGGAAAGTTAATCCCTGGCCCCAGAATGCTCCTGTTGGGAGCTAACACAACTCTGCAGCTGGAGCCAGACACTGCTGTTCAGAGCCTGCAAAGCTGGGCACTGCGGGGTAGGGGTCAGCACAGGCAGGCAGGCAGTGGCAGGGGTACAGGCAAAACTTCTCTGCTGCCCTTGAAGAGGGAGGTGGACACCCAGACTGGGAAGCTGCCGGACCTTGGGAGGCAGGAGCAGCAGCTCTGCTCTGGTGGGGGCATGCAGAGCGTGAGGACAGCACAGCCGCCCCAGCACTGAGGACACCCCCAGCACAGCAGGCAGCCCTGGCTGGAGGGGCTCACTGGGATTCAGCAGCTGGGCTACCCACAGAGAGGGGGTAAAAAAAGAGATGCAGACAAGCGGTTTCACAGGGAGCATTCTCCTCCTTTAATCCTCTCACCGCACACAGCAGTACAGCAGCCGCGGGGGTTCGTGCCATGCTGGGTGCCATTGCAGGATACACCCACTGCACCAGAGAGCCAGCATACCCCTTGCCCTGTATGGTGACAGGGGCAGGGCTGCCAGATTGCTCCCACTGCTTCAACCACTATCTTTCCAGGCGAGCCCACCTACCCTTGGGCTGCCTATGAGGAGAAGACCCAACAGCTGCCATTCATTTCTTGCTCAGACTAAATCTGCTCTCCTGAGCTCCAGAATACAACACGGGGCCATATATCACACAAGGAAGCAGTACCCACCCCTGGCTGGAGCAACGAGTGGGGTGGGATGTGTACCACGGCACCAGGGACTAGACCCCAGGGCTCTTACCTGCACAGGTAGCAAGCTGGAGCTGGAGCAGAGCACTGGGAGGAAGCATAGCAGCACCAGCAGCAGGGCTGAAGCACTCACCACACACCTG
>VZUI01089671.1:0-13647 GCA_013401135.1 Cettia cetti
CGCGCCCCCGCGCGCGCTCCCGCCGCCGCCCCGGGCCCGCCCCGGCACCGGCTCGGCCCCGGCACCAGGCTCGGGCTGCGGGTCCCCGCGGGTGGAGACACCAGGGCCAGGTCCCGGGAGCACCAGGTGCCACCGGAATCTCACCATTGGGAGGGGGCACCGGTGTAAGGTCCTGCTGACATTGGGGTCTCACTGTGGCCCCTGTGGCTGGACCCACAGGAAGGTGCACCCATGCCGGTTCCAGAGGGATCAGGTGCCACTGGGATCTCCCTGGGACACCCAGAGGTGGGGGCACCAGAGGCAGGACCCACCGCTATTGGGGTCTCCCTGGCTGGGAGCTCTGGGCCTTGGGGCAGCAGCCCCTGTGGGTCGGTGTTGCTGAGGGAGCTGTGGGGCGGGCCCAGGACCCCAGGGAGCCTCATGGTGCTGCTGTCAGTGCCATGGGGTCACACGTATTCACAGTGGGGTTTGGCCACCCTGGAAGCACAGGAGTGGGCGGGAGGGTGTGTGCGTGTGTACCAGGACAGCCTGGCTGCCGAGGAGCACAGATATGGTGCCAGGCTCTGCTGCCTGCCCTGACCTCCCTCAGGAGCCAGCACTTGGCCAAGTGCCCACCCAGACAGCCAGGCCCTTGTTTTTCCCACACCCCAAGGGTTCGTGGGGTAGAGGTCCCTGGGAGGAGCCACAGGGGCTGTGGCTGCTCCCCTGGGTGCTGGTCCCCGCTGCCCATGTGGGGTTTGAGCTGAGTGCCAGCTCCCGCTGCCCGTCCTCAGTGAGATCCCTTAGCAACTGCCTGCAGCACCGCCCGGCAGAGCTGAGTGCCGGGTGATCGGCGCCCTGGAACACGTGTGCACACACGGGCGTGCTCGCACTGGCACGGGCACACGCAGCTCACGGGCACACGCAGCTCACGGGCACACGCAGCTCGCCCTCGGCTCCCACGTGGGGCCACGCCGAGCGCGTGCATGGCACCGGCACTGGCCCAGCAGCCTCTGCCCCAGCAGTTCCAGCGCCGCGGATCACCTGGAGCTTTGGCAACCTGAGGAGCTTGTGAATGAAACCAGGAGGCTCCCGAAACCGTGGCTGGGCTTGCTGAGCCGGCCTGAGCTGCTCTTGCCAGGAGCTGTTTTGCTGGCGTGGTGAGCGTGGCCAGTGTGGTGCGGTGCCAAATGTCCCCAAGCCCCCAGTGGGCCTGGTGACTCTCAGGCCTGGGCAGGTGCCACAGTGTAGATGCCCCGGTGTTGAGTCTTGAGGGGGGGGGTCTCCTGGCTCCCCAGACTTTTGGAAGGAACTCAGTGTGGGAGGAGAGCCACCCCATTTCTTCTCAGGGTCCCTTTGGCCATTTGGTTGCTGTCCCAGTGCATGGAGGGGGAAAAAGATGATGATGGGCAGGGCCCCTGGTCCCACTCAGCACTGTGGGAGACCCAGTGCTGTGATGCCCGTGGCAGGGCTGTGCCCCAGCCCCCATTCCCCATCCATACTGGTGGCACTAGGAGCCCAAGCCCCTGCCGGAGCCCTGCCAAGAAGAGGGGGAGGGGGCCAGTGGAATGGCCCGGAGGACCAAAAAAGCCTCTATTAATTATTCATCTGAAGAAGTGAAGTGAAGAAAACACAACACGTGGTAAAGGGCTCTGGCTGCCTGGAGGTGGGAGTGGGGAACTGCTGGGGGGGCTACAGGGGCTGGGGCTCTCAGGTACTGAGGTGTGGTGGCAGCAGCAGCGGTGGCATCCCAGGATGCTGCACACCTCTGGGAGGACCCACAGCACCGCGCTGCCACCATGGAAACGCCTTGGCTCGGCAAACCCATGGCAACACCCACCTCCACATGGAAACCCCCCGCTCATGGCAACGCACGCACCGCCGTCAGCACCCGCACAACGCCGTGCTCACCACGGGGGTCCCCCCCACCATGGCACACCCCTGTGCGGGGCCACGGAGGGATGCACCGAGTGCTCTGGGGGGGGATGAAGGCACCCGGGCAGCAGAACAAAGCCCTGGAGCATCACGGTGTGCACTTGTGTGCAGGTGTCAGCACCCACCAGGAATTATTCCTGGAACTGGCACAGAGAGGGGGCTTGGCTGGGTTTTGCCACAATGGGATGTGATGTCTGTGGTGGGATAGCTGGGGGACAAACCCAGGTGGCTTCACTTTCAGGAGGACATGAGACCTTGAGCTGTCCAGGAGAGCTACGGCACAGAGCATCCCTGGTTCCCCGCTCTTTCTGTCTCCTCCATTCTGTGCCTGTCACACTGAAGATCAGCAGCTTTTGCCATCAGAGTGTTGGGGAAAGCCTCCCACGTGCCATCCATGAACACCAAGGGGCTGGAGTGCGTGCCCAGCGGGGCAGGGGACCCACTTCACCCGCCTTGGTTAACATTTAACCGCGGCTTCCTGTGACAGAATGTCGCAACCGCAGAGCAGAGCCGGCATTCAATAAATCATCGCGCTGGGCTGGGAGCTGGGCTAGGGGAGTGGGGGGGCAGCACCCAGCCGAGCGAGAGGGGGAGCCGATAAATAATTCATTAAATAAATAAACATGGTGAGAGCACGGGGAGGAGGCAGGAGTGTAACCAAGAAAGGGCTCGGTGAACGGGGGCATGAAATATTCACCAGCCACACCTACCAGGCCCCAATGCGCTGAGCTCAGGGCTCCCGACCCGCCCGCGGGAGCCAGGTGCCGGCACGTGTCCAGCCAGACATGGCAAGAACATGCCAAAGGCATGCAGGGCGGATGGCCTGGGTCGGGGAGCAGGTAGCTGGCAGTGCTGGCATGGACATGTGGAGATGAACTGTCCTGACTCCTGCCAGCTTCTCCTGGCAGCGTTTGGGGCAGCCCCCCACAGACCCATGCTGGTGTTTGGGCACGGGTCTATCCTTCCAGGCTGGGACTCACACACACGTTGTGTGCCCACTGGCTCCCAGCCCTGCTCCTCCCTGCCCCTTCCCTTTTATATCCCATGTCAGTCGTTAAATTTGAATGAAGCCTCACGGATGGCTGCGCTGCACCAGTGCCTTGATGAGCACTGGGCGGGCATCGCCTCGAGGAGGGCACAGGGTCTGAACATTCCCATTTCCCAGGGAGAGGAGGGAAGACCCAGCTCTGGAGGAATCCTGGGGGACATCCTTGGGTGTGCTGGCAGCATGGACACAGGCCCTGCCACCAGCCACCCGGCCAACTCCCTGGTGAGCCACAGGTCCACACAGAGCAGCCTCTTACCAGAGGGACCAGACACCCTACAGCGCAGAGGGACATGGGAGCGATTTGTTAATTAACACCTCAGCAGCCTGAGTTAGTTTATATGGAGCTGCATTTTGTGGGCTTGCAGAGGAGAGTTAGTTGCCACCGCAGCACCGGCCACCAGTGAGGGAGCAGCGGTGCCAGGCGGCAGTGCCAGGGCCGTCAGAGGAAATCAGCTTCCTCGTGGAGCCGCTGGATGAAGCCGTGCGTGGTTCCCAGCCCCACCGCCCGCCCACACCAGCGCTGGGGCTGCTCCCACTGCCCGGCGGGAGGAAGCTGCAGGGTTCCTGCCCTGGGCGCCAGACGCCTGCTTGCCGGAACCTTGGCTCCAGCAGGCTCTGCTGTGCCAAATCTCACCCGCCCTGGGTGTGTGGGCACCCAGAGGTGCCGGGTGGGAGGTGCGAGCCACCAGTTCCTCATGGCTCCCACGGCCAGCAGCCACGGTCCCGATGGTGTTGCGGCATGCGGCTGATCCCAGGTAGAGACGGGTCACTGCACGGTGCAGCACAGCCACGCACACTCCCACTTTAGCCCACCCTGGGTGCTGGCCTGGAGTGCCAGGCCGTGCCGCGGTCCCGTCTGTCCCCTGTGCCACGTCCCTTGTCCCAACAACCCACACACCGGCGGCGGAGGTTACCTGGCAGGAAGTGCCTGAGTCAGCAGCCGGCACCGGGTGACTCAGCCGGCTCCTCTCCTCTCCCCCCCGCATGGTAAACCTCCCTCCTGGCCTCAAGATCACTCCAATATCATCCGCCGGTGGCAGCCCCGGCCTCGCTCCCTGCCCTGCTGCTCTGACATGACCATGGCATGGATGTGAGGGCCGTGCCAGGTGGGTAGGGCGGGCACAGCGGGGGCTGGCACCTGGCCCCACTGCAGCCATAGCTCCCTGGGAAAGCGACAAGGACACAGAGATGGGTTTGCGGCTGCCAGCCCCAGCACCTGGCTCCCCATTGGCCGTGGAACAGGCTCTGCTCATCCCAGCCATGCCATCCTGGTGTCCCCTGTGTAGTGTCTGGTGGTGTCTAAGTGATGTTAGTCTGATGAAGGAGTGACAAGCAGCATCGATATCCTGCTCCCACTGTACATAGATCACGCCACAGTCAGCACCTGGCAGCACTGGCAGAGGTGGCAGTGAACTGGGAGGTACCAGGCTGGGGGTGCTGGGGTCAGATCCACAATGTGCTGTGTTCTAGGTTGTCTCCATTCTTCTGCCATGACCCTGCACGTGGTGGTGCCAGGGGACCTGCAGTCCCTTAGACCCAAATGAGGGCTGGGGATGGGCACAGCTCTCCCAGGAGCCATCCTAGGAACCCCCAGCTTGGCAGTGTGGGGATGCTCTGGCTCTGCTCCGGCGATGGGGCACCAGCATTGGCCACCTGCCCTTCAGGAACAGCCCATCCCCATCCCATTCCAGGCAGGGGCCATGGCCATGGCCATGGGTGAACATCCCCAGGGAGAGGGGCAGGATGACACAGTCCCCCTGCCCTTGGTGCTGGGCAGAAGAGGAGGGAAACAAAGGAGCCAATAAGCTGGGGGGGCAGGGGGGGACTGGGGCTAAGTGTGCAAGCGCAGGAGATTTCAGGGCCTGAAATATTCATCAGGGCTGATGCGGCGCCTGCCGTCACGCCGACTGTGAGCGATGGCACGGGGGGGCTTCAATAATGCATCGCTTGAAAATGGCTCATGAGAGGGGCTGGGGGCACAGTGAAAATGGGGGTTCCATCCACTGGCTGCAGTTGCCCCAGGCCTGTGCTGCTGGCCAGGTGACACTGGGGTGCTGCAGCTGGGTGCTGGACAGGGATAGAGCAGGACATGCTGGTGGCACCACTGGGGATAGCCAGGAGAGCACCAAGAGGTGCTGGCAGGTGTGGGGTGCCTTGTTCTGCTGGCACCCACCACCCGAGGGGCTGGCAGAGGACCCTGGGTTGCTGCAGTGTCCCTGCAGCCTGGCAATGTCCAGTTGCTCCATCTGGGCTAGGTGGGGTCCCATGCCTGGGTGTGAGCATGGCCCTATGCCCCCCATTGCAGGTTGTTGGCTGTTGCAGCCACTTTGTGCTCCTGTGCTCAATAATTCAGAGCATCAACCCGCCTGCTGCACTGCCTCTGGCCACAGGCTGGCCACACCAGCCAGTCCTCCTGCCAGCTGCTGGGGCTGGCCTGGCCTATCCCTGGGCTGGGATGGCAGGGACCTGAGGAGCTGCCCACGGCAGAGCAGGGAACACCTGCACTGTGCCCAGTGGAGCCAGATGCTGGTCAGGCAGCACCAGGCTCTGCCGTGGCTAACAAGCTCATTGCCAGGGAAGCTTGTTAGCAGCCTGAGGATCAAAGGAGCGCAGGGCAGATTGGTGGATGTGTGGAGAAGGCCCAAGACACTCCAGGGCTCCATCTCTGCCATCCCCACAGCATCCTCTCAGACACGTGCACAGAGAGGCCGGACGGCCACACAGGTGGTGTGAGCCTGGTGACACCCTAGCATGGGACACCTCAGCATCCACTCAGGCACCCTTGGGAGGTGCTGCCCTGGGTGGGCACCTACTCCAGCCTCTGGCCTCACTGTCTGGCTGCCCTGGAGACAGGGAGACTTTGCTGGGGTGGAGACCCGTGTCATTTGCACCCACCCATTGAAATCCTAATCATTCTCCCCAGGGATCCAGAGATTGTCCCAGCACAAGGACCATGCAGGCGCTCAGTTGGCAGCAGGTCCAAGCAGCACTGGCAGCAAGGGCAGCTCCTGCCCATTCCTGTTCTGGCACAGCAGGATTATTGTCCAGCAGGATTATATCACAGTGGAGGTGCACTCCAGCACATGCAAGGGCACAGGCATGATAGGACAGATGGACACAGGCATGGACAAACAGCCACTAGAATGATGATGGCACAGGCAACATCTGTGTCCTGTGCCTACACCCCTGCATGTGCACACCCACCAGTGCCAGGCTGTCTCACACCGCAGTGACCTTCTGTGCTACACAGACTGCCACCCCGGGCCCTGGAGTGGACACAAACATCAGTGCCTGCTGCTCCCACCTGGCAGCTGGCACTGGCCAGCTGCTTGCCCAGCCCCCGGGATGCAGGTGGGATGCGACAGCAGCCCCTGCACGCCTGTGCCGCGCCAGCCCAGTGCCCGCACCCTCATTGCTATGGCAGGAGCGGGCTCGGAGCGTGCAGCTCCGGTTAATTAACCAGCGCGGGCCAGCTCCCTCCAAGCCCCCGCTGAGTGTTTTGCTAAATTATAACCTTGACAATGCGCATCATCAGGCGGCTGCTCGGGGAACAGCCGCTCTGGCCCCCCTACCCTGTGCTCAGCACTGCTGTGGTGCTGTGGAGCTGCCTAGCCATGGTGGCATCGTGCCGGGGCGGCATCACAAAGAGGTGGCGTCCCTCAGAGTGCCCATGACTGCTGGGCAATGAGGGAGCTGGTCCGAGGTGGGTGATGGGCTCTGTGGTTTGGCCTCAGAGCCCTGGGGAACCTGTGGCCAGTGCCCGGTGTCCAGTCCATTGTGCCCAATGTCTGACATTCCCAGTGACCTGCTCCTCAGGGCTCAGCATGTGTGTCCCCTCAGCACACGTATCCCCTCGGCATGTCGAGCCAGTGGCCCCGTTTCCATGGTGACACGGAGCCATTTCCCATCTCCGGGATGCTCTCAACAGCTCTCGGGTGGGCGCTGCTGCCGTTGCCCTTCGCCCATGGGAAACAGGCAGGGATGGGCCCCACCGCCTAGGGGCCGTGCTCCTCCCTTTCAGCCCTCAGGGCAGGGCACCGTGCCCCGTGTCTTCTGTGTGTCCTGGGGCTACCCCAGGACGGCTGCAGTACCTGACCTTATCCTCATGCCGGGGTGATAGAGGGGTGTTGGGGGCACGCTGAAGCCCCCGTCACGGCAGGATTGGGTGGAGGGACTCTGGCAGCATGGCTGGGTGAGGGATGTGGTGCCAGGAGTGGAAACTGCTGGGAACACCACGGACCTCAAGGGACTGTGCCCAGCAGGCTCATCCCAGTGCCACGGTGCATTCACGGTGCCTATCCTGACAGTGAGCCAGGGCATGGGGTGGACACAGCCATGCTGTGCTCCCCCCTCACTGCCTGCTGCAGCTCCCAGCCCCTGGCACGACATGGTTCTTTATCCTGCTCTCCATCTCAGTGCTGCCTATTACCATTTCCCATCACTTACTATTCCAGGTGATAAATTTTTCCTTCCCAGTTTCTGAAGGTTTGTCTCCCACCCACCTGGGGCACCTGACATCCTCACCCCCCACTCCTCCCCATGGCACCCCAGCGTCCCAGTTGGTGTGGGTGGCACTGAGGGGGCGTGGGGGGGGGGGGGGGGGGGGGGGGGGGGGAAGTAGAGGTGGCCCGAAGGCAGGGGGATGGCGAGACAGAAGGAATGGGCTAATGGAGCCCATTCCTTGAATAGATTCAATTTCTGCCGCGGCGGCTGCGGGGTGCGGAGCCATCAATTGGATTCAGGGGACGGGGAATCTGATTTGGAGCGGCCGCGCCATCAATTAGCCGTTATTGATGGCATTGCTCATTGGAAGTCGATGGGATTTGAAGCTGGTGGCAGCTCCCGCATACCAAACAACGCCGGCTCAAGGACAGGGCCCTGCTGCACCCAGACCTAGCACCCACCCTTAGGGGTCCCACAGGGACCCCTTGGCCTCATCTGGGAATCCCTGAGGATATGGGGAAGGGGCAGTGCAATAGGCAGCCCCCCTGGAATCCCTGCATGGCTTCCTGCAAGGCACAGCCCACCAACGTCCCTGCACAGGGGTCCTGCGGGGCACAGTTTGTCACCCAGCACCTTTGTATGGGAGTCATTTGGGGGATGCCCCCACCCAGCATCCCCAGGTGGGGATCCCACAGGGCACAGCACCCCAGAATCCCTGTATGAGGACTCTAAAGAGCACAGCCCCTCAGCATCCCCACATGAGGATCCCACAGGGCATGGTTGGCCCCTGGAATCCCTGCATGGGGGTCCCACATGTACAGCCCCTGATCATCCCTGCATGGGAGTCCTACAAGTCACCATCACCCCTGACATCCCCACACACTGGTCCTACAGGCACCATTGCCCCCCAGCATCCCCACAGGTGGGTACTTTGGGGGATGCCCCACCCAGCATCCTACATGGGCGTCCTTTGGGTATGATGTCCCCTAGATGGACTCACCCCCTCCTGGGGGGAGGGTCCCACAGACCATGCCCCCCTCTGCACTAGGCAGTCTCTGTGTCCCCCCTGGGGTTGGGGTACCCCTCCCTGCAGGGCTGGGGTGCATGGCAGGGTGCAGAATGGGGTGCAGGGTGCAGTGGGGGAAGGGCAGGCAGTGGAGTGGGGGGAGGGGAGCAGCACGGTCGATGCTTTCGCTCAGCCTCTTGCCAAGCAGCTTCTTTCTCCCAGAAGCCATAAAACCTGTCTGACGTGCCCGGCACCACTGCGGCAGGCGGCCGGCAACGCCTGCGCGGCGAGGGGCTGGGGGGCCCTGCTGCGGGCAGCCTCAGGGGGAGTTGGGCCCCTCTTGAGCCCCGCAGGAGGGCAAGTGGGGGGCTGCACTCGTGGGATGGGGGACCAAGAGCGTCAGGGAACTCTCCTGCCAGTTGCCAAGCCCGGGGCATGTGGCTGCGCCAGAGCCATGACTGTGACAGGGACCCGGGTGTGCCCATGGGATTGGCCCCCGCAGCAGCCTGGGTCCCCACTCAGGAGGGGGGAAACCCTGCAGCTCCCCACAACCCCCCACTTCAGGAGTGCATCTTATGGGGTGTGTGGCAGATGGAGAGATGGACAAAGAGTGGCTGCTCTGTGGGCACTCCAACCACACCCAAAGGTGGCAAGAGGAACCAGGGTGCCTAGCTGGGGGCTTTGGGTGAGTGAACCTCAAGCCCACTGCCCCCTCACTCCCTGTCCCAGTGCTCATCCCACCGCAAGGTGTTAATTGCCAGCAGCTCATCTGTAATTAAAGCTCTCTGGTGACAGGAGCTGACGACTCAATATCAAACTGCTGCAATTAAGCCCTTGGCCATAAAGGCTGTGCAGGGAGCGAGGGGCAGGGATCCCCCTGGAGGAGCCGCCCTGGCACCAGTGCAGGGATGGAGGGCACGAGCAGGGGGACGGCGGGGGCCGCACACCCAGGGCACAGCGATCTTGCAAATACTGTATTGCTCAGTCACTACCAGGGGTTAAAACCAAACCGAGGGCATGGAGGAAGGCGTCTTCCCAGAAGACAGATCAGTGTGTCCTCACTGGAGGAGGACACGGCAACGGCGGATGCTGCCATCGGAGTGGCTGCCCCGCTCAGGGGTTGGGGGTCCCTGGGCCCCAGGGGTGAGGGTCCGTGGGGAAAGGCACGAGATGAGGTGATGGCCGTGGGGCGGAGCAGGCGTTCGCTGAAGGGACCCCAGCACCAGGGCAGGTGGCTGGAGGGACACTGCCAGGGAGTGGCAATCCCAGCACGTGGCGATGCTGACTCGTGGCAATCCCGACGTGCGGCGATGCCGGTGGCAAGCGATGGCCCTGAGAGGGAGAGAGTCCCGTCCAGGGATGCTCCGGGGCAGCAGGCACCCACTCACGCACTGCCCCGGAGCCCCCACTGCCCCTCACCTTCCAGCCTGGAGCTCCCGGCCCCAGCTCGGCTTTGCGGAGGTCCAGCAGGCGGGTCATGGCCTGGGGCTGCCCCACGGGCTTGGGGGTGTCGGCTGTGAGGAAGAGTCTGGAAACGGCGTTGGGGCAGAGGAGCCCATCCCCATGCCACGGGCAGCGCCGGGGTCAGATCCAGAGCAGGGCCAGGAGCAGGAGCGCCAGGCACGGCTTGCAGGGCTGTGACGGGACCGCGGTACCCCGGGCAGGCACCACATCTGCCAGGGCAGAAGCAGCGGTCAGAGCGAGCCGGTCCCCGGGCTCCCAGCCCCGCCTCCGTACTCACCGTCGGGGCCGCCGCGCCCTCGGGGCTGCGAATTGGGCACCTCCGTCACCGGCTCTGGCGCTGAAAAAAACCCCACCGTTGTCAGGGATCGGCTCCCCCGGCTTACGTAGAGTCGCCCCCGAGACTCCGGTACCCCCCAGTGGGGACTGGTCTGCCCGAGTTTTGGGGCACAGCCCCCCCAGCCGGACTCACTGGTGCCTCGGCAGCAGACGGTGACGCGCAGCTTCAGGCATCGCCCGGCGCTCTCGGGGCTGGGGACGGCTGGGCAGGGGGGTCAGCGGGGACCGTCCAGAGCGGCCCCCCCGGGACCCCCCGACGGCGGCTCCGCGCGGGCCAGGGGCGCCCCCTCCCGGCGGAACGCGGGGACGGCGCCCCCACCCCGGAGAACCCAGAGCCCACCCTGCAACCCGAACCGGGGGCACCCCGACCCCTCGTGCCCGCACCCCGGGGCATCCAGACACCCCCTGCACCCCAAATACCCCCCCGCCCACCTCAGGGCATCCAGACCCCACCCATGGACCCTGATCCCCTTCTGCCCCCTCCACGGGCATCCAGAAACCCCATTAACGCCGATCCACTTGTGCCGCCCTCCAGGGGAATCCGGAACCCCTGTGCACCCCACACCCAAATGAATCCCCCAACCCAGGGCATCCAGACACCCTCTGCATCTCTATCCTCTAATGCCCCCAGCCTTTGGACATCCAGGGCCCCCTTCACTATCAGCCCTGGCTGAACCCCCATGTTCCCCTTAACCTCAGTGACATCCTTGATGTACCCTGACCCCCCATACGCCCTAAACGTGGTTCCATGGGGACCCTGGTGACACCCAACCCTAGGGAGCTGCACTCAAGGCCCCTGACATGTTCTGACCCCGGGGGCTTCATCCTGTGCCCCAACGTGCCATGACCCCAGTGCGGCCCCCGTGGAATCCCGAGGGGACTCACAGATGTAGTAATAGGTCTCCCCCGGCTGGAACTCGAAGCCGAGTGAGAAGGGGGTGAAACGCTGGATCTTCTCAGAGAAGCGGACGGGCCCAAAGGGCGCCCGGGGGCGGTTGCACTCCCAGCGCTTGAAGGCGCCGGGGGTCTCGTAGCAGCCGCGATAGCCCTCCCGGTCCACCATGAAGAGCGTGAAGGTCTCTGCCCGGCCGGCGGGCACCGCCCCCTCGTAGTGCGGGCAGTAGATGTCCAGGTAGTCATTGATCGCCACCTGGATGGAGTAATCGTCCCGCAGGAACCTGCCGGGCAGGACGAGCCGGGAAGCCGGGGGTCCTTTGCGGGGGGTGCCCTGCTGCCTCCCCACGGAGCAGGGAGCTGGGCTTTTCCCAAAATCACCGACCGGACACCGCCCGCGCCACGCAGCCAGGCATCAGCTCAGATTAGCCGCAGGCCGCTGGAGCTGAATGGGCTCGGCCACCGCGGCCAGGGGTGGTTCTACAGCCACGCTGTCCAGGCACAAAGCCCCTCGCCCCAGGCACCCGCCTCACGGCTGATCGGACATGACACGCCGGCGGGGGGGCCGTGCGGCGGGACGCTCCCGCCCCGGCACGGTGCTGGCAGGGGGTGGCGGCCAGGGCAGGGGGCACGGGGCAGGCTCCGGTGGCGGGGCGGACAGGGGATGGGGCCCAGCCCAGGTACTGGTGCAGCATCGGAGATGCCGTGAGCTCATGGCTGTGCCGACAGCAAGTGCGGCCAGGCCAGGGTGGAGCGGCTGTGCAGGCACACACACGTGCACACACATGTGCACACACATGAACACGCACATGCGTGTGCACACTCTTGGTCCTGAGCATCTGGAACAGGAAATGGAAAAGACGGGCTGGCAAGGCAGACCTCGGCCCCCATGTTGGCCCCGATGCAGCCGGTGTTCACAGGTGGTGCAGAGTCCCGGCAGAGACCAGAACATTAATCACCAGGATGGCAGCGCTGGCAAGGGAGGGCTGGAACCCCTGACACCCCACTCAGGCTGGGGGCTCCCCGAGGGCAGGATGGAGCACAGACTCCTGCTGACTCAGAGCATCCCATGGGCGACGCCAGCTGGGACGGGCCTGGGCAGGGCCAAGGGCTGAGGGGACGGGACCCTGCCTGACCCAGCAGAGGGGCACACGGAGTCCCTCTTCCTGGGGCATGCATGGGTGGTAGGGTCTCACCTCTCACATCTGCAAGATGGGAGCAAGGCAGCATTTGTACCCCCAGCCCTGCCCATCATGTGCCCATCTGCCCCAGTCCAGTAGCCCCAGAGCACAGGACCTCCATGGGGGAGGCCCCAAGATCCTGACCCTGCCCCTGCTTCCTGAGAAGACCCAAGCTGGGAAATACCTAAAATGGAGGAGGTTGGGAAGAGGGATGGAGCCAGAACCTGGCCCACTGGTGACAGCAAAGCTCACAGGCAGCACCAATGGCAGGGTGTGGGCTGGAGTGGCCCCCACCAGGAGGGACACCTGCCATGGAAACCCACAGCCCCAAGAGTGCCACCCATAAGCTTGATGCCACAAGAGGATGCCCAGAGTTCAGCGCAAGCAAGAGCATTCAGGCTCAGCACAGGTGGGTACCACCAGGAAACTGGCAGCACCAGGACTGCCCATCAGGTTGGTGCCACCAGGGGCTTGGTGCCACCACGAGTGCCCACTAGCTTGGGGGCAACCAGGGGTGCCCACTGGTGTGGGAACACCCAGAGCTTGGTGTCACTGAGGGAGACTCAGTGGATACCACACGGGGCTCAGTGCCACCAGCAGTACCTGGGGCTAAGCACTACCCAGGTGTTCTCGCTGTCCCGGTGGCACCCAGGATGCCCAGTGACTCGATGTCACCGGGAGTGCTCAGTGGCTCAGTGCCCCCCCATGGCACCCAGGGCTCGGTACAGCTGGGCTCTCACCGGCTCTCTACTGCCCAGGGCTCGGTACCATCGAGGGTGCCCAGTGGTTCGGTGCTACTCAGACCTCAGCACCCCTAAGGATTCTCACCCTCTCGACAACACCCAGGACTGCCTGGTGGCTCGGTACCACCGCGTCTCGGTACCATCGGGAGGTACCACCCGGGGCTCGGTGCCGGTGGGGATGCCCGAGGGCTCGGTACACTGGGGGACGCTCGCCAGCTCAGCATTACCTGGGGACTCGCTGCTGTCGGGGATGCCCGGGGGCTCGGTCCCACCGGGAGGTGCTCCCCGTCTCAGTCTCGCCCATGGGCGCCTGGTGGCCCGGTGATCGGCAGCCCCGCCCCCCCGGAGCCCACCGCCCGCCGCCCCTCCCCTCCCGTCCCGTCCCGTCCCGTCGCGGTGGCACGGGCCCGGGGCTTGGTGGGGCCCGGCGCTCGGCGGGCCCGGGGCGTACAAAGGCGGCGGGGCCGGCGGGGGCGGCGGCGGTACCTGGGGTTGCTGCCGTTCCAGTGGACGCCGTGGCGGAAGCCTCGCACCGGCGGCGCCCAGAGCAGCGGCGCCCAGAGCAGGAGCCCGAGCAGCGGCGCGGGGCGCATGGCTCGGCCGGCGGCGGGGCGGGCC
>VZUI01089672.1:0-10978 GCA_013401135.1 Cettia cetti
CCATCAGGTTCCCCTTCCTGAGAGGACTTCAGCTGAGCCTGGTTGTGCTGTCTCCACCCTGCTCCACCTCGGTTCCACCACCCTTAGCAGGTGCTGTGGATGCAGATTGTGGATGTGAGGAATCATGGAATAGGTTTGCAGAGGCAAACTGCATTCCATCCAGGGAGCAGCAACTATACTTTGCCCTATAATTTCTGTAGCATTATAACCTCTGTTAGGATATGAATATAACTTCTCTGTTTCTTCTGACTTTACTCCAAATCATCTTTCCACAAAAAGCAAACAAACAAAGAAATCTGTGGCTAATAGAGGTAATGACAATAGGAGGAATTGTTGCTGTTTGGTTATTAAATTATAAAAATGAAGAAAATTTGAGTTCATTAGTAGATGGACATTGATTGCTTAAAATACTTCAGAAAAGCCACAAGAGTTCAAAAATTTTTTTCCCAGTATTTAAGAAATAACAGGATGATTGATTACAACACACAAGCATGACAAAGCACTTTCCAGACCATTAGTAACTGTGAAAGATATTAAGCAACATCTACTAGGTATAAAGTTTTTTTATAACTGCAGGTTTGGCTAAATTACAAACAGGTTTACTAAATGAGCTAAATGTGGATTTTTCTGGCCAACTAATACTCATTTTTATCAAATCTTGAAACACTTAAAAATCACAGATGTCAGAAGACTATTAACATTCAAAGAAGGCAAGTAGATAACTCATTTACCCAAGCTTCATTTGCTGTGGTGTTAAGCTATTTGGAGGAAAAATATATATAAATGATCCTGAAGAGTTTTAAATACACATCTTTAATAGTTTTGGCTGTGGGGTCCATCTAAACTATCTCTGCTAGTTCCATACAAATGAAGTGTTCCTTTTCTTTGTGACCATTGCAGAAAAAATTTGGCTTCTCTAATGATTTGCAAGGACCTTTAACCATGTTTTGATTCATAATATGTTGCACTGGTTTTCAATATGATCACACCTTTAAAAGGTTTTATGTCTCTTGGAAACCTCGAATACCTTTCAATTTTGGATATGCATGAGAAACTTCTTTAGAACCTCTTTAAAAACATGCCAAGATCAAAAAACATACAAAATCTGGTCTGAGTAAATTTCATATGTTAATGTTTATGTTGTATTTTGAAATGTAAAATGAAGTGAAAATAGTTCACCTTAGCAATTCTAGTGATGACAAATCATATTAAACCTGTCTGTGCTGAACTTCATTCACATCTATGGAACCAGTATTTTAGTGGTCAGTTTCTAAGTATTTTTTCCCTGAGAAATTAATTAATTCTGAAATAGTCAACAGATTGTTCCTTTACTAATCCTTATTTAGAAAACTATTCATATTCAAAGATGTTATTACTATTCTGATAAAGGCTGTTCAGAATCTGTCTTTCTATCTTTTGCTAGCCACAGAGTGTGTTCAACCTAAATTTACAGTACTTCTGATTCTTGAAACAGGGAATTGTCTGTCTTTGTATCCCCTAACACAATGAGCTTCTGCTCATGTTTTCCTCTCATGACCTCAACTAAGATGCAACTAAGTCACAGATTAATGAACTGTGAGCTCCATCAAAGGGATAGTTTAACATACATTTTCTCTGGGGCCTTACCCATCTGCAGGCAGATTCACTGTATGCTGCAACAGTATAATGTTTTTTGTACACCCCGAGCAATCTGCTTTTCCATCTGTGATGTCTCTGTATCTTCTTTCTGTTGAATAACCTTGGGGAACAACAGCTTGCTCTTTAAGACTATGCCTTGCATAGGAACAATGCATCTCCAGATGCTTACTTCTGACTTAGTTCTTTAACTGGAAGGCTAAACCTTGTATGCCTACAGTTAGCTCATCCATGGGTCACCATGGCTTTCCAGCTGGCCAGCTTTCACTTCATAAGCTCCTCCAGTTGAAGGACTATGTTTTTTTGTTTGCTTTTTTGGTTTGTTTTTTTTTTTTAATTATTATTTTCCTCTTCCTAATCAGTATATTAATTACTGGCAACTTAAGAGTGTGATTTCTATATCCTGAAAAGTCAATAAGTTTAAAAACATGAGCACTAAGTTTAAAAACATGAGCACTACATAGCGTTTGAGCCATTCATATTCTTGTTAAAAGAGATGGTGATCATCATTCTGCTCTTCAGTATCTTATACCTCAACTTGCAATTATTCTCTGTTCTTAATGAGCCATCATTCTCCAAGTTGTGTTTCATCTCTTATCAGTTTCTGATAGCATCTTCATTAGATGTTCAGACAGAACATAATTTTATCTGTCAACATTGGTCATCCTTTTGCCTCTACTCCAGCAAAGTAATTTCTTTTTTCTGCGTACTCATTCTGACTAGTAAAAGAGCATTCTCTGCCTCCTTTTTGGTTCATTTTCATGTTGGTCTATGTCAGCTGCCCAGACACTCCTGTTGTTGATCCTATATAGATTGGAAAGAATATCTGATGGTTCTCCGATCTGTTGTCATTCCTGTGCACAGCATTGCAGGTGTGCCTGCATACCTGATTCTTGGCATTGAGGTGCTGCTCTGCAGTGCAGCAGAGAGTGCCAAAGTGCAGCAGAGAGTGCCAAAGTGCACTTCCAGCATCAAGAGTTGACAGTGGCAATGAGAGTTTCATTCTCACTCTTTCAGGTGGTTCATCTCCTGCTTCTTCTTTACAGGTTGTGGTGTAGTTCTGTGAGGTGTCAGGCAGCACACAGCGCTGTGGAGCTCCACTACTTAACTCTGGCTCTTGTTGGTCACTGTGAGACAGCTCTCCAGGCTGCTTAAGATGTTTTACAGCTTTTTTGCTGGCACTCCTGAAACTCTGCTTTTCCGTATGGGCTGTCCCTCTTCTCAGCTCCACATTAATCAGGATCCAGGAATTTGAACTCCACTGCTTGGCTGACAAGTGCAAAAGAGCAAATAGGGAGCCATGAGGCAAGAAATTGATTCTGCACCTCTCAACTGGCCTCCTGTTTGTCCTGCCTTACTTCCTCTTTTCCCTGTTCAGTGAACTTTCCCTTTAATTTTTCATCACCTTCCAAAATTCAGCATGGTCTTTTCTCTCATATCATAATTCTTAAGGAACAGTATTTCCATGCCAGATCTCTCTGTATTTACTTACAGAAATCTTCATGCATCTGGGTTACCAGTCTGCAATGCAGTTCCAGCAGTTAACTTTAACAGTGTTTGTTTCAAAATGTGTTTCTTGGCCCACTGCAGGTGGCAGCTGCAGTCCCAGATCACCTCACATATTACAGCTGCTACACTGCATTAATACTGCAAACTGAGCATGCAGAGCATCCCATTAGCTCTAGTACTGTAACAGACAATCACAGGGGGGCAAAACATTTTGTTTTTACAAAAATTATAGAACCACTTAGGTTGGAAAAAATCTTTGAGATCATTGTGTCCCACTGTTAAACCTATGCTACCAAGTCAGCCACTAAACCATGTCTTTAAGTACCACATCTATCTGATCCGCATCTATCTGTTGTAATATGATTTCCCATTTTGATTACACTTCTTATGTGCTACTTCTTTTTCCAGAAGGTGTTCTTGTTCTAAATTGAAAACAATGAGCAAAATCCTTTCCATTTAGGTAGTACATATGCTTGTTAATATATATTGTGACCAAATTTTGGAGGGTTTTGTGCAGTTTAGTAATATTAATTTCTTTAAGTATATTTAACAATGAGAAAAATCTTACATGAATATATCAAACTGTAAAAAAATAGAAAATGTCTTTCAATTATATTCTTATCTGAAATAATCATCCTGTTGTCTTATGAACAAAACAGTAGTGCACACTTTTATTTCAGGTGTTTATGTGTTAATGTCCACTCTGTCACTCTTAGGCTGTCTCCAAGAGTCCTCTTAAAGTATCAGGTGATGCTTGTGCAGTTTCTTCAGGTATAAGACTTTCAAGAGAAGGGGAAAAGGATCAGTTTTACTTGATATCTACTATAATGTAGAATTGCTAATAGTATTGCAAAATCCTTGTAAATTGTGCTACAGCATCAGGAAAGATAGCATTTTCTCTCCATGAAACACATGCGATGACAAAGTCATATGTAAGGCAACTAGTTTGACAGCAAGATACTGACTACAGCAAGGCAAATAAACTGTGACAATAGCACAAGTACCTGGAAGTAGAACTGGCTCTACTAAGCAATGTTTCTTTGTTCTCTTGTTTTCCTTGTTTCTTTTGCACCATTGTCCCCCACTGAACAGTAGTACTAAGTTGTTAACTTCCACTGTTTCATAAGAGCACCTCTCATTTTTTGTGGTGCAGCAGTTACTGACAGTCACTGATGTATATTGTTTGCATGATCTGATTTACAGCAATTCAGTGAGAGATACATCAGACCAACTTATTGTAACAGGCAAAGAAAGCTGTTGCCAGATATTTTCCATTTATTCTGATGAAGATTAATAAAACAAATTAAAGATTTTTAAATCAGAGACAACTCCAAGGATTATTTTGGTAGGGCAGTTTTATTATCATGAGGTAATTTCAGTTAAGTGAGGTTGCCACCTACTATCAGCTTTGTTTCTAGACATCTCTAAATGAACAGGCTGTGTTGAAAAAGAGGAAGGTCAGTTGTTTGTGCTGGATAAAAACTGAACTTGCAGGCTGATGCTGAGTTAGAGACACGACACATCAGCAATGTGTCAGCCAAGGATGAGACCTTTGCTAGAAGAAAAAAAGTCAAGACAAACAACTGTTGAAATCAAAGTATTGTTTACAAAAATAATTCAAGTAGATGTAATTATGTTTCAGTGAGGCCGACTCCCACATAATTATATTGCTTTTCCTGTGACCTAACAGTAACTCAGAAGCACTTAATATAAAATCCTCCTAGTCATGGACATTGTGGTAGTTTAGCAGTGTCTATCTAACTCTCATATAATTCTAATTTTTGAATACAAAGTTGTTCTTAAAAACGTTTTATTTAGCTGTGATAACCTTTGTGCATTGTGGCGTGTTCTTGTGAGGCAAACTCTTTGTCCTATTTTAGACTTCACCAGACTGTGATCAGATTATCAGCACCATGTACCATGGTCTATTAACAGAACTGGATGGATTAGCCTTTGATCCTAAAAAAGATTTGCAGGTTGATTCCATTTCTGATGCAGTATTTAGCGTATAGTGACTCCTAGGGGCTGTCCAGAAGAATGAATATTTTGCAGTCTATTCAAATGTTTTTTCCCCAAAAGGAAATAAATTTCTAATTTTGGAAAGGATGATTAAAACTTATGTGAAAGCACTGAATCCGTCACCTGGGAGATTACAAGTAGGAAGATGCACGACACCATTCAGTAATTTCACATTCTTTAGGATGGTGAGTACTATTTAATTCCCTTTTTCTCTGGTCAATCAATATAACACTTTCAGCCATGGTCTTACCATGAAGGAAATATAATCTAGATTCATCAAATAGAAATATGGGATATAGCTCTAGCCAAATACCATATACATTATTTAAAACTCTAGTGAACTGCTTGCAGACATTATAAGGGCATTTTAAACATTAATAAGTCGGTTTCAGTAAACAAGGAGATAAACCAAAATTACAGTGGTTGTCTTGGGTATTTGGAAGGTTTGTCTTTTTCTCTTCAATTCCTTATACATGCCTCTTTCTTTTCTCTCTAACAAAGAAGAATGGTTTACACTTAAATACAAATGTAGTTTCAGATTTTGTTCCCAATATAACACTGTCTACCCAGGATAACAGCCAGAGCATGCCATTGCTCTTACATCCTTTTCACAAGGAGTTTGTAGAAACTCTGGATTAACACTCACAGGGAAATACACTTATTTATTATTTTATTTTGTACTAGGGTAAGATAACTGCAATCTGTCTCAAATTTTTTTTTTTTTTTTTTAAGACAAGGTTGATAAGACTAGGTAAGTATTCTGTTGAGAATGGGACAGGATAAAGGCATATTTTTTATCACATCTTTAGAAAGGAAGAAGGAATCCAGTTCAGCTATAATGTGTGGCTGCAGAAAGTCATGGGAAGCTCTCTGGGCTGTAGGAGAAGGAGATTATATTCAAGAGTGTTGGATTTTATTTTTAGATATACCAAATGTCAGTGATTGCTCTGAGTTGGTGAATAAGTAGAGGTAGGGATCAAAACTCACAGAAGCATGACTAATGAAAGAATAGAGAGTACAAGATTAGGGAAAGAAATTTCTGGTGTGACATGTGAAGGCACAGTCAAAAAGCTGCACAACCATATCACTGTTGTCATGTCACATAACAGGGAAATGTAGGTGTTGACTCTGGTTGGACTCCAGACACCCAGAAAAGATGTTACATTGCTCCCCTCATGGACAGGATGGGGAAGAGAAAATATTAAAGACTTGTGGATCGAGATAAGGACAGGGAGAGATTGATCACCAGTGACTGTCACAAGCAAAACAGACTCCACTTGGGGGAAAAAAAAATCTGATTTATTACCATTCAAATCAGTGTAGTACAATGAGAAATAATCTTAAAACATCTTGTCTCTACTCTTCCCTTCTTCCCAGAATCAACTTCATACCCAAATTCCCTCCCTTCTCCCTTCCAGTGACACAAGGGGAGAGGGAATGGGGTCTGTGATCAGTTCATTGCATTTTGTCATTCCTTCTTCCTCAGGGGAAGGACTCCTCACACTCTTCCCCTGCTCCATTGTGGGGTTGCTGTCATGGGGGGGGGTAGTTCTCCATGAACTTGTCCAATGTGACATAGGCTGCAGGGTATGAACTGCTCCGTGGATCCCTTTCCATAGGGTGCAATCCTTCAGGAACAGGTTGTTGCAGTTTTAGTTCCCCATGGGGTCACTGTACTGCCAGCAAATCTGCTCCAGTGTGGCCTCTTCTCCTTATGGGGCCACAGCTCCTGCTAGGAGCCTGCTCAAGCAGAGGCTGACCACACAGCCACAGCCACCTTCAAGTACCAGGTGCGATGCAGTGCCGTCACGAAGGAGACGCAGTGATCACCACGGAGTCGAAGAGGGAAAAGAGGAAATTTAATTTTTCTTAGAGCTTATATAGATTTCTAGAAAAGAGACCACATTGGAAGACTGAGGTTCAACCTCTTCAATTCTACTGGTCTTAGAAAGTGTTCATCAATTGTCCTTTCTATAGAAAGGAATGTAAATAAGATAAAGAATTCCAACAACATTGCTTTGTTTACATGAAATTTCTGACTCCAAGAACTCAAAGGCTGGAAGGCAAGACAACAACCACCAGCTTCACTGAGGTGTTCTCCATGGGCTGCAGGGGAATCTCTGCTCCAGCACCTGACGCATCTCCTGCCCCTCCTTCTGCACTGACCCTGGGTCTGCAGGGCTGCTGTGCTTACGTATTTGCACTCTTCTCTCCAGCTGCAGCTGCCACTGTTCAGGGGTTTTCCCCCTCCTTCTTAATAGTGTTATCCCTGAGGAATTACCACCATCACTGATGGGTTCTGCCATACTGGCACCAGCTGGAATTGACTTTGGTATTCCCCCCATCAGACATGGGGGAAGCTTCTGACAGGCACTCAGAGAAGCCCCCCTTTCCTGCACTATCAAACCTTAACCATGCCAAACCAATACAGTAGCTATCACATTTGTAGATGCTAAAGACAATGTTATACACACGGTGTCCTTAACACTGCTCCTCATTTTTAACAGCAAGAATTGCTTCTTATCCTCACAATTAATGAAATCAAACTGTCATCTTTTAAATCCACCTACTTAGTCAGATTATTTTCCCTCTAATCCATCTGAGTTAATTCTTTCAACTAAAGTCTTCAAAAGAATGGCTAATTTATCTTACTGCTTCCATGGTATTTGTCATGTTCAAAACATTAAACAAATGTTAATTAATTAACAAATATACAGAGATACAAATCTGCAAATCAGTCATCAACACTGTATTTTAGTTTATTAATTAAGATTTCATCATTTTTATTTTATCACAGGTCAGTCTAAATTAATTCTTTGTTAATTTTTTGAAGGAAAATTACAAATGTAATAATAAAGAAAAAGGAAAATGTTTCAGAGTATTGTAAAGCCAAGTGAAATTATAAGATCAAAAATGTTGAAATTATAATATCTACTGTATCTGGTTGTTCTGTTTTTCCAGCTGATGGATCCTTCCATGCTCCCTCATAATACAATAATGCAAGCAATGAATACCAGTGCATGCACAACTCACAGCTGCTCCTCACATTTATCTTATCCCCGCATTTATCTTTTTGACCTGACTAAATATCTGTTCTTCACCTGCAGAATGGCACTGGGGCATACTGGTACTAAAATGCAAAGCATTTCACGCAATTATAAGGGTTTTCTCTTCTATCTAATAAAAAATATTCTGTTTGTCATTAAAAAAATGTATCAATATCTGCTGCAATGGAGTTTCACTGCATATCTCAAGTACAGTTTGCACTTCATGGCAAAGATTTTGATGAGCATTTCAGCCTTATAGAGATAGGATGCTTCTTTCGTGGGTATAGACTACCAGTGTCTTCAAGGTGAGCAAAAAGTGCTTAATGAAATTACCTACCCTAGGAAGTACAAACCATTCTCTCTCTATATAAGGGTGTTATTGATGGTAGTTTCTGGTAACTGATACAGATTCCTTGTAACTGACTCTTTGATGACATATTTTCAAAGAGTGAATGTTAGGAGTCTTTCCAGGTTCAAATGTGTTTTCCCACGTCATTCTTATTTTGGTCCATCAGATGAAGTGGAACAATTACCCTGACTCAAGTGTGCTTTTCTGTTTATTTTTGTGACAGAATAAGAATTTAGTACTTCGCCTGGGACTTTGAAAATCACAGTTGTGATATTTTCTAGTGTATGTAGCAGTATAAAATAAACAAATAACAACTGTCTAATTTATGGCTAGTTTAGCTGTAATCTTGGGAGAAGTGGTTTGCTAGGAAACACATCCATGTTCTGTGTGACTCTGTATTTGGTGTCTGACTTAGATTATTCCATCTAATCTGTATCTTGTCCAAATAAATTTCCTACCTTAATCTCACTTGTTCAGAGAAATGATATTTTGATATGTGAACACAACCTGGTTTCAAAACCTTCAATTTTTTATCTTTACTCCTAAATCTGTTTTGTCAAAGAGACTTCTGCATCTTTTTAGGGTAAATAATCTGTAATACATGTCCCAGCCAACACTGTACGGGCTAACCAGCCTTCTGTAGTGGGTTCCCTAGGGCAAACATTGCAGAGGAATTGATGGTTTGCATGAGGCCAGGCAAGCCAAAGACAGGCAAGTATAACTGCATTCCATATTGGTACAGAATAGCAGAGTTTCACTCAGTTTATCCTGTCTAGGGATTCTGATTATGAATATTTAAATCTTTATAAATAAACAAGCAAACAGCAAAATGGCCCAAAGCCCATACTTTGGAATAGAAAGGTTTCCTCCCAAGAAGTGTTCCATTCTAAAATAGGATTAACGTAACCTTGTAGTTCAGATAATCATAGAATCATGGAATATGCTGACCTGGAAGAATCTTCAAGCAAAACTCCCGGCCTTGCATAGGACCACTCCAGAAATCACACCACATGCCAGAGAGTTTTGTCCAAATACTCCTTGGCAGACTTGGTGCTGTGACAACTTCCCTGTGGACCCTGTTTCAGTGCCTAACCACTCTCTGTGAAATGGACTTTTCTCTCTACAGAGATTCCCTAGTCACCAGACCAACCACCTCAGCATTTTTCATTAAAGTCTTTGAAAGCCAGGAGCAGGAAGGTGTAGACGATTCCTATGTGTTTTCAAGCCTCTGAAATTCCATACCTAATTGAGTGGTTCAGCTCTTCCTGCCTACTCTCAAAATGAACCTTCCAGGGAAGATCTAACAGGATCTAAATCTAACAGAAACATTTCACTTTAGAACAATTATTTCCTGCACAGAGAACAGTGATTTCATAATAGCAAGCTAGTGTAGGAGACTATATTCAAAAGCCCTTATTATATACAATATATCAAGATTAATTATTGCACTTAGCCTAAAGCACATCAGGTTAGCCTCTGTTTTCATTTAATTATCTTCCTAGTTATCTTTTAATTATCCTGTTTCCCTACCAGTGCTAATATATGTAGCTACTATCCTGCATCTTTTTCCTTTACACAGGAAAACACACATGGTTTTTGAACTGCACCACAGCTTGTGCCAATATTTTGTACCTACATTAGGCATTTTTTTCTTTGAAACCACAGATTTCATCATGGTAGAATACCACCATCACAGTCACTGATTAGAATAAATAGGGTGTTTATTTAGTGAGAATTATTATAATCTGAAATGTTACCCTGATAATTGCTTTCTCTTTCATTATGTACCTTTGCATGCATTAAGCAGAATATTGGTACATGAAGCAGTTGGAATTGACCTTTCAGTAACCACACATTTCCTTGCCAGTAAATAAAAGATCATACCATCATGGAATAGCTTGGGTTGGAAGGGACTTTCAAGATCACCTAGCTGAAAAACCCTTGAAAAGGGTAGGGAAACTTCGAACCAGGTCTCTGGGAACCCTGTCCAATCTGGCCTTGAACCCTTTCACGGAGGGGCACCCACAGCTTCTCTGGACGACTTGTTCCAGTGCCTCACATTTAAGAATTTCTTCCTAGTAAACCTACTCTCTTCTGGTTTGAAGCCATTCCTCCTTGGTCACTACATGTTTTTGTAAAAAGTTTCTCTTCAGTCTTCTTGTAGACTTCCTTCAGGTACTAGAAGGCCACAATTAGGTCTCCTTGAAGCCTTTCTTCTCTAGGTTGAAAAATCACAACTCTCTCAGCCTTTCCTTACATGAGACATGCACCATCACTCAAATCATCTTGGTGGCCTCTTCTGGACTCACTCCAACAGGTCCAAGTCCTTCCTGTGCTGGGGACCCCAGAGCTGATGCAGCCCTGCAGGTGGGGTCTCACTGGGGCAGAGCAGAGGGGCAGAATCCCCTCCCTCACCTGC
>VZUI01089673.1:0-22029 GCA_013401135.1 Cettia cetti
GCACCCCAGGCAGCCGGGGCACCTTAAGCCGCGTCGCTTACACGTTTCCCCGGGGGCTGCCGGCTCCTTCCCGCGGCGCCGCTGCCTGCAGGGCACGGTCCCGTCCCGCGGCGCCCGGTGCCAGCGCCGCCGGCCGCGGCAGGCCGGGTCCTAGCGCTTCCCGCCGCGCCAAGGGCACCGCGCGGGCGGGCTGGGACAGCCTCGGCTCCGCGGCCGCCGGACTGCTGCCCGGTGCCCCCACCCCGCTTTGGCCCGGCACCCCCGCCCTCGGCTGCATCGGCCGCCGCTGAGAGCGGGAGGCTGCTGGGGTCGCCCCGCTGCCGCAGCTCCGGCGCAGGACTGTCCAGAGCTTCGGCTTTTCGCCAGCGTCTCCCCTCTTCCTGGAACAGACGGCTGGCCCTGCTGCCCTGGGAAGGGGGGCATAGCCGTGCCGTCCTTTTGCCTAGGCGAGGAGGGCAGGGTGCCGGCAGCCAGCCCCTCCACTGCTGCTCCCCGCTTTCTTTCACTCCCCCCTGCGCCGGGGTCAGGCTCCGAACTCTCATTGCAGCTCTGGGACTAGAAACCCCCGGACCCTTGTTGGGGTCGCTCAGTGAGTGATGGCCCCAGAGCTCAGCACAGGCTCCCGGCTGCAGGGTGACCTTGCAGCAGGACTGCCGAGCCGCCGGTACCGGGAACAGGACCTTGGCTCAGTAGAGGAGGCTGGAACCAGACCCTCTCCTTGGTGCTCGGCAGAACAAGGCACAGCATGACATGCTCGGCAAAACAAGGCACAGCAGGACAGTGCTTACTCTGGTCTCCTCCCTACCTGCCCCCTGCCCTTACCTTGATAGCTCAGATCTCCTGGTGCCAAAGGATGCTGGCTGCAGGCTCTTCACAGCCAAGCAGGGCTGGGATTTCCCACAGCAGCAGGACCAGGGTGTGAAGGCTTTGTCACCCTACAGGCTCTGCAGCCAGAGTGGGTTTCAGAGCCCTGGCGCTGGCTGGGGCTGGCTGAGCACGGCTTCCGCTGGCTCAGCAGGTGGAGGCTGCATGCACGGGCAGATTAGTGGGTGGGGGGGGAGGAATTGGCTTCTGCCATAGGAACTACAGGCGGGATTCGTCAGCGGGTTGCTGCGGGGCCAAGTGCCAGCACAGGGGAGGAGAGAGGGGAGGCTGTGGGGGGGCAGCTGCCTTGGGGGGACAATGAAGCTTGTACAAGGGGGTACTGAAAGCGGTGCTGCAGGTTCCAGCTTCGTCCCTGGGATGGTGTCAGCTCTCTAGTGGCAGATGTCACCCCATGCTCCTGTGCTGGACGGCGGCCATGGTGGGACCCTTGTTGAGCTCCCGCCCCACCATGGCTCAGCATTGACCCCTGGGGCCAGCAGGGGGGCCCTTGGTAAAGCACCCTGCACCCACTGCCCCTCTGCCGGGCCCCACAGCTGCTCAGGAATGAACTGGCACCAGCCCACCAGCTGCTCTCCTGGTATGTGCAGCCGGAGCTGGAATGCTGTGCCTTGGCCTCTTCGCTGGCCTGGACAGGCCTGGCCCCTGCCCAGGCCATCTCCCCTCCCAGCCTTACCATCCTGCTTGTCTTTTCCCATTAAGGAAGTGCAGGCAGCTGAGCTTTGGTGGTGGAGGAAAACAGGTGTCAGAGCCAAGTGGAGGGTAGTAAGACACAGGGGAAGTTCAGAAAGCACACCCTTGCCCACACAGCAGCACCTCGCAACGGCATTCCCTGCACCCCTTGCTGGGAACGTGGAGAAAGTCCCTCTGCTGGTGACCCTGGTGTGCCCACCTCCACCTGACTGCCTGTCTCACAGCCCCAGGAACACTGCAGGAGGGAGATGGGGTAGTGTGAGCATTTCTGCTATCCCAGCCCTTACTGCAGAGCTGGGCTGCAGCCAGCACTTCTATTTTAAGCCCCACAATGTGTTTGAGGAGGCGAGTGGTGTGCACAGCTGAGCCTCACAGCCTGACAGGGAGAGGCCCTGCTACCCACGTTCCTGGAAACTTCCCCTTCTCCCTCTAGGGCTGGTACAGGCTCAGGGCAGGTTGGGCCAGCTGCTTTTTCCCCTTCCCAGTACAGGCAGCAACTGAGGCAGTCAAAACTGGCATGATCTGGTGAAGTTATGGCTAAAACTATCTGGGCTGCAGGAATAGGGGTCCAGCCACACACCCCCAGCCCCGTCTGTGCTATGCAGCATTCACCTGCTGTGACCCAGGCTGGCAGCCATCCTGTGAGAGAGCACAGCTGGGCCGGCTTGGCAGGGCTGTGCAGGCAGCAGTATTTACTCTGTAGGTAGTGACTTCCCTGCTAAGCTCCCAGGGCAGGGACAAGGGGCCCAGATAGCCTGTGGGCTGGGCTGAGTGCAGGCAGAGAGGAAGCACGCGACAAAGCATCCTTGTGAAAGGCACCAAACGGCTCAGGCTTCCCCCCAGGCAGGACTGAACCTCACTGCAGGGCCTTCCTCATCTGACGCTCTCCTGACTCCTTAGCAAGGACCACCTTGCAGAGAGCTCCTTTCCTCCTGTGCCGATGGGTGCTGCTGGACAAAAAAGCTCCCACACTAAGCATCTATTTATCTTTTAATAAAAACCATCATCCACCCCCCTCTGCTTGTGCTGTGTGTCACTAGGATGCCTGGGGAGCCAGCAGCACTCAGGGAGAGCACTGGGCAGGAGGGGGTGCTCAGCACCAGGCTGAGGCTGGGGGCTGCAGTGGCTGGGGCAGCCCCGGGGCTGGCTGAAGCAGAGCCACTTGGCACAGCCTCTTGCCCCTGGGGAGGCAGTGAGCCATGAACTGGTGCTGGGAGTGGAGACCATGCTGAAACGGCCCAAGAGGAGAATAAGAGGCAGGTTAGGGCATTTTCTCCCTTTGTCTGGGGCTCACTCTTTCTTCCCAAAGAACTTCTTGAAGACAGATTTGTTCTTGGGGCGAGGGGGGCTGGTGGTCTTCTCCCCTCGTGTGTCCCGGGGGCTCCCCATTCGGGCCACCAAGGAGTGACAGCGTGCCCGGGGCACGGCCGACACCTGCTCCCCTATGTACAGTGTGACCGAGTAACTGCTCCCGGCCTCCCGCCGCTCCTCGGGCACGGCCAGCGGGCTGATCTTCTGGTAGGTGGCTGCAAGAAGGAGCAGTCAGTGGGAGGGGCAGGGTGCCAGCGGGCCCTGGCAGCCCTCTAGAGCCCTCCCCAAACGGGGGCTGCGGCCAAGGGCACAGGTATGTAGGACCAGGTGCGTGCTGGAGCAGCATCGCGTCTGTCCTCGGCTGCCTGTGTGGACAGAGGCAGTGGTGCCACCTCCTGGCGGTGACAGCGGAATCAGGACTGTACCTGAGGTGAAGGAGTAGGACCTCCTCTTGTTGGCCACCAGCCCATAGTCGTCTTCTGAGCAGATGTTGTCCCACAGTCCGGGGGACGCCCTGGGTGACCACTGCTGCTCCTTGTGCCCAGTCCCCTGAGCATTCTCTGAAGCACAATGGAGACATGTCACAAGGCAAGGCCATCACAGGACGCCCCAGTGTCAGCCCCAAAGAGAAGAGGGAAATGTATGACTATCTCAGTATCCCAGGAAGTGAAGTAAATGTTTCTTTCCTCAAGTCCCAAGGCCTGGGACTCTTAGCCCAGATACCACCAAATGCAAGGCTGACCGACAGCCTTCAGCCTCGCCCAGCTGTCTCCCATGTACCTCTCTGGGCTGGGGGACAGTGGCAACCCAGCCAGAGAGGAAAGTCACCTGCTGCTGCCACAGTCCCATCAACTGGGCCATCCTGGCTGCCCAGAGGCCGCTGCAGTAGTGTGCTTCCACAGGGTAACACCACAATCTCCTGGCTCTTGGTGGTTGTCACCTGATGGTGTCCCTGGAGGTGGGAGGTCCCAGGGCTGGAGACCTTGCAGAAACTGAAAGTAACAGAGATTTAGCAAACCAGAGTGGCCCCTCCAATGTCCTGCTGGAGCAGCACTCACTGGGAAATATGGGAGAGAGTCACAGCAAGACCCAGCTGGCCAGCTCCTGGCTACCCACCTGCCAGTACCACCAGTGCCCTCGACACGCTGTGCTGCTGCCTGGAAGTAATCCACCTGGGGGAAACCTGGGGGCACAGCAAACATCCTGCTGGATGCTGGCAGTGCCCAGGACTGTTGCATAGATCCAGTCCCTGATCCGAGTGCCCAGGCTGCATGGCTGGCTCCTCCAACCTCCTGCTGTAGTGCCTGCTCTTGGTCCTGACAACCAGCCTAGGATTTCACAGCAGGGCTTGAACTCCTCAGGTATGGGTACAGCAACATGAAGACTTCAGTATTTCCAGTCTCCTTGCCTCAAGGGCAAGCAAGGCATTTCCAGGCCCAGAGGATATGGAGGAAGACCAAGTCACAATTATAATTTTCCTGACACAGGCTTTTTGCTTCTGAGGCACCACTGACGTCAGTTGTGCTATTCCTGATTTATAGCTGTGTATGTGGTGTGAAAACAAAGCCTCCAAATCCTGCCTGGCAGAGGACTGCTGTTCCCAAGGCAGGCTAGGAGGATGCATAAATCAGAGTAAAATGTTGTGCTGCTTCTCTTCTGACCCCCTCCATGAATCAAAGAGCTCAGCAGGGGCGGAACAAACATGGTAACCACGTAGAGCTGGGCCCCTGCTCTGCCTGCAAGGGCTGCTCACCTGAGTTTTGCTGCAGCTTGGAGACCCATTCATTCATGAGTGGCTGGGTGGGGGCCCTCAGGAGGTATTCAGAACCATCCTGCAGCCTGCAGAGAGAGGGAAAGAACAATGATGTAGGGTGCAGATACTAGAGCCCCTAGCAGAGCAGAAAAGCAGATGAGAAAGAAGGAAGGAAATCCTCATCTAAGCACTGGGCTGGTCTTGCCTGGGGGTGTTGGTATGTGCCTGCCCCAGCAGGCACACACTGGGGAGAGCTGTGGTTACTGCCCTGGACTGGGGACTCACTGAAGCCTGAAGCAGTTGGTCTTCTTGGTGTACTCGGCATCTGGGGTGCAGACTGCCCCGGAGAGGTTCAGGGGAAGGGCCACCACGGAGCTCTGCAGCACAAGGGAAAGCAAGAGCGACAGCGGGGTTGGACGGCCCTGCCTCCCCTGGCCGTGGGGCCTAGAGCCATCACCCTGCTGCCAGCCCCCTCCCCTTCACCCCAATCTCCCCACCGTACCTTGAGGCTGTCCCTGCGGTCCTGGTAGAAGCACAGCGTCTGCCTCATCAGCACGGCGTGGAAGAGGCCCCAGGCCCGGCAGCTGGCCTGTGGGACACAAGCAGGGGACAGCTGTGATGCCAACAGCTTTGGAAGAAGACAGATGGTCTCGTGCCACTCAAAGTGCAGCCCAGCCCTAATGAGGCTCTGCCCTTCCAGAATGGCCAGCAGCACTGCTGTGGTACTTCCAGGAACATCCCTGGCTTCCCTCTGTCCCCTGCCATGTCCCAGCACCCTTGTCCCAAAGAAGCCCCACGGCCATGTCTGTACCTTTCTTCCTCCTGTTTGCAATACGTGCTTCCTTTCCAGTGTTCCCTCCATCATCTGAAACTCCATTTTACCAGGGAGGACCTGCAAGGGCACAGAGGGTGAGCAAAAACTTCTCTGGGGCTGGTGGAGTCACCTCAGCCTCCATGCACACGAGGTCTGTATGACCTGTTCCTGGTGGACTATGCCAAAGTGGGAGAGGGATGACAATGAGAAACAGCTTTCTCACCCGGGCAGCGGCTGGGCTGTGTCAGCTTTAGGGGTGAAGTGCCACCTTGCTGAGGCTATGGGTTGCTGCAGGATGTGTGTGCTGCAGGGACCCCAAACACCACACCTAGCCCTTCCCCACCAGCTGAAGAAAAGGGGCCACTGGAGTAAGGAAGTCCCCCAATAAACAGGTTATGTTTGCTGGAGTGGGTAACCCAGCTGCTGCCTTGGGTGTCCCCCAGCCCCCTACCTGACCCCGAGGGAGAGTCCCTGGCCTGTGGATCTCACCTTGCTGCTCTCTCTCTCCTCTTGCCCGTGTCTCCGCTGATCCCAGGCACTGGAGGCATCCGAGGGGGCTGCAGACACCAGCTCCTCCACATGGGGGGAAACCCTGTGCCCGTTGGGGCTGCCACTGTGCACCACCCCAGGGCTCTTTCCTCCTGATGGGCTGTGGAGCAGCTGGGCACCAGTGGGAAGGGTGAATTTGGCCACTAGCACGTTGTTGGCTGATGAGAGGATGAGGGGCCCACCAGCAGTGGAGCTGGGGCTGGGCAAGCTGCCTGCCCTGCTGCCCGTCCGGTGGCTGGCACAGCTGCCTCCTGGTGGGCTCTGTGCCCGTCGCTCCTGTGCCCCATCCCAGATGGCCTGCAGCTCCTCCTCCTCTTCCTCAAACTGCCCGTGGGCAGGGTGGCAAACTTCCTTAGTGCCCAGTGCAGGGCTCTGGGGCTGTGGAGACCCCAGTGCCCACTCAAAGACAGAGAGCTGGGTGGGGGCGGCAGGGGAAGCTGGGGATCCTGTGGGCTGGCTGCTGCTGGCTGGCTGCTGTGCACAGGCAGGGCTGGGGATGGCTCCAGCCCTGCCTGGGATGCTGGCAGGGGATGATCCAAGCTCTAGCCAAGCGGCTCTGTGATGCCTGGCCCTGCCAGTGGCAGTGGGGCTGTCGTCCTGGCCAAAGTGGGTGGTCAGCTCCTCCTCCGTACGGACACGGGACAGCCGGCTTGGCCTCAAGTCCAGGTCTCTACTGGTGCTGCTGGGGTGCTGCAGGTCCCAGTGCTCCTTCCCAGCACAGTGTGCCCTTTGCTGGCTGTAGCTGGGGTTGAAGCTCACCTCCTCGAACCACGTTCCTTGCTCGCTCTTGGGGCACCTCCCCAGCTTCTTGCTGGGCTCCTGGGGAAGGTGCCCATCTTCCTGCCATCCAACTCCATGTGTGTTTGTGGGCTTCCAAGGCCTCACCCCTTGATCCTGCCTCTGCTCCTGCACCTCTGCCTCCTGCTGCCGTGCCGCAGCCCCTCGGTGGCACCCCAGGACCACCGCATCCCGCGGCAGCTCCAGGCTGAGCACAGAGCCCAGGGAAACACGGGGGCATGTGATTTTTGGGTTAGGGAGGCAGGGGTTCTGAGGGGCTGCCCCGCACTCAGCATCGATGTCCTGCACCAGCGGGTTCCTGACATAGAGGAGCAGCTCCCCATGCTGAGGTCCAGCAGCAGCTGCCCCTGGGCCCCCCTTCCTCCAGCCACACTTCTGAGGCCACGTGTTGCTGGGGCCGTGGCATTCCTCAGGTGTGGGCCGCAGGGAGCTGCCACCCATGATGCCCTGGAGAGTCATCAGCCGGGCCTGCTCTGCCCTGGCCTGCTCCCGCCGCTGCAGGCTGTTGAAGAGACAGCCAGCCCTGGCCTTCGGCAGGGTGTGGGAGACAGCCGGCATCGCGCCGCTGCAGCCCGGAGGGCGGCGGACAACAGCGGGTGGCCGCTTGGCGCTGCAGGTTTTCCTGGCCTCCACCTGCACCTGAGGAGATGGAGGAGAGAGGGGTGATACCCATTGCTGGAGCTTCCACCACCCTGTGCCAGCTGCCCCCTTTCCATGCTGCATCGGGGAAATCAGGGAGCTGCAAGGGCAGGCAGATAAAAATGCTCACCAGCAGCGCATGCAGGGCTGGGAATGACAGAGCTTCCCCTCAGTCCCCTGAGGGCTGCTCCCACACTGGTGCAGGCACAGCAGAGACAGACAAGGGAACCTGCCCATGATTAAGTCCCCCAGGTGAGGTACAGCTGGGGCTGACTCTGCCATACAGCTGTTCTCTGGCACTACTAACCTCCAAGCCATCACATTTGGGTGGCTACTGAGACAGCAGTCACTGCTGTCCCTGCCTGCCAGCCCTGTATGCTCCAGGCAGTAAAGCAAGGAATGCAAGGGCAGGGGCGGAGTGCAGACCCTTCCTCTCCCATTCCTTGTAGACCCTTTTCTGGGCTTCTACAGCTCCAAGAGTCTGCAGGAGCTGGAGCAGGGTCCCCCTGCATCCATTAGGCTGGATGGTGTCCATTACCAAAACCCTCCTGGCAGCCCAGCAGCCCCTCACCCTGCTGCAGTGCCCTCCAGCCTTTCCCTCTCCCTTGGGCAGGAGGACGAGCCTGGCTGCCCTTGGGGTTTCTCACACACAGACCTTTTTGCACAGGCTCTAGAGCAACAAGCAGATGCAAGCCCCAACAAATTTCCAGACTCCCAACCCCAGGGTTACAAACCAAGCAACCTGGAGTGAGATTCCCTCCCCTGCAAAATGTGCACCTCACACAACCCCAAACACCCTTGTCCCCTTCAGCTGGCTACACAAGGAACTGCTGCTGCCCCTCAGCAATGGCATGGGGAGGCTCTCTCACTGGCCATACCTCCCATGGCCACCAAAATGATTTGAATGGGGGGCCAAACTGCAGCAAGCTCTGCCTGAGCCCCCTCCTCACATGTCCCAGCACGCACACTCTGGACCCCACAGCACCAGAAGGGTTTTCCCTCTCCCAGTGGACCACTGCCAACAGGGCACAGTGGCATGGCCAGGAGGGATGGTGGCAGGCAGGTTCACGCCATGCAGCCACTCTGCCCAGCATGCAGCCTTCCCTGGGACATTACCTCTTCCACCAGCTGGCGAGGTGGCTTTCTTTTTCGCTTTAAGCTACCCCAAGTGTTTCCTAAAAGCCCCTGGCAACGCTTCCAAAAGGTTTTACAGCCTGAGTGTTTAGTGGCAGGGAGCTGAGCAAGGGGAGAGAAAGAGACACACAGAGAGGACAGAGTGGGCAAGGAGCTGCAGCAGGAGAGCACAGCCAGAGTGGGTGGCGCAAGCCGGCCTCAGCCCTAAGGCATCACGCAGCATCAGCATGGCCAAGGGCCCTCTCCTGAGACCGCCACAGTCCCAGCAGCTCACTTAGAAATGGCCTAGAGGGGTCTCAGCTCGGGGGTTACCCCGTGGCCCTCGCAGCCTCCCAGCCTGCCTGGGGCACGGCTCCAGAGCTGCCCCGGCTGTGTGGCCGCTGGCCCGTGGTTCTGCCAAAGCCGCCCCCCATCCCCCGTACCGCTGGCAGTGCCTCCGCCCCCAGCTCGTTGCTGGCCTGCAGCTGTGCCTTCTTCTTCTCGCCCTTCTTGCCAATGCTGAGGATGAGGTTGACCGTCCCCCCGAGACCACAGGGGCCCCGCGGTGGCAGCAGCAGCGTGGAGGTCTCAGCAGGATCCCAGGTCGCAGCCTCCTTGGGGGGGTCTGCATCATGGGGTGTTTTGCTGCTGGGCTCCCCCCAGCTCTGCTCCACTCCTGATGGGGCATCTGAGAGGGGTGATGAGGGTGGGGAGGTGGCTGTTTTCTCTGGAAGCTTTGGCTCTAATCTTTGCACAGGCTCGAGGAGGGAGCAGGGCACGAACTTCACTGGGCTGTGGATGCTTTCCAGGTGGGGTGGAGCACGAGAGGCATGCTGCTCCTGGAGAGCAAGGCAAGAGAAGCAATATGAAGGAAGGGCTGCTGGAGCCAGGAATTTTCTCAGTACAGCCTTCCCTTTGCCCTACCTGAACCCCAGAGACTCCCAGAAGTATCCCTCCCCCTACTTCTGCACCACCCACCCCGTCCAGTGCTTCTGCTACCCTCAGCCTTAAGGCTGGTCATTCTCTCTGACAATCTCAGCATGGCTGGGTACTCACTTGACCAGTGGGGGATGTGCTTGAGAGGCTCTCTGGGTCTCTCCTGACCTCCTGTCTGCTCCCCAGATCCTGCTGATGCCTCTGTGCTCGCCAGCGCACCAGCACCCAGCCCAGCATGCTCTGCAGCTCTTCCAAGCGCTCCTTTATCTGAGGGGAGGAGAGATGCTGGGGAGCCTGCAAGGACTCCTGGCCCAGGGACACTGACCCTACTAGGGTATCACACAACAGAGCAGTTAGGGGGTTTTTGGGAGTGGGATACAGTCACAGTCACACCAGCTCAGATCTCAGAATCGACTGGATGAACCTTCTACCTGCTCTGAGCAGCCCCAGGGATGCATAGCTGTCCCCATGCCACTTACTGGAGCTCTGCACACACACCTTGCTCTTTCTTTCACAGTCTGTCCCTAGAGGACTTCAGGGCGTGCTGAGAATTTCCCCCCAACCCTATTTCCCCTGTCCTTACTGTTGCACTCAGGTAGTGCTCCTCAGACACCAGCTGCTGCCCTGCTGCTGCCAGTGCCTCAAACTCCTTGAGTTTCTCTTCGATTCTCCTCTCCAATTCCTCACATGGTGTCTCTGGGAGACTGGAGCTGCTTGGGCTTTCAGAGAAGATCTGAGCCCGTGTGTCCTCCGTCCAGGAGCTGTGAGCACGTGAAAGACAGGCTGAGGAATGACCCAACCCCTCTTCAGCCCTGCAGGCCTCAGGGAAGCCATTCCCATGCTCAGGGTTAGCTGGAAGCAGCTCAGTGGGGTTGTGGCTAGGCGGTTGGGGCAGGACAAGATGCTGCAGGGCTGCCTCACAACAGCCAGCTGTGGCGCAACCCTGCATTCCAGGCTCCCCATGGTCATGCCTGGCTGCAGCTCCAGCACTGCCCGCATACTTGCCAATGCCATGCTCTCACCAACACCCCCTCAACCACCACAGGAGCAACCCCAACAGCTCACTGCCACTTACATCATGGCTAAATAATCCTTGAAGAAGTGCCGGAGCTGGCTGGCCTGCCGCACGCGGAGCCGGGTCTCGCGCAGCAGCTCCCGCAGCCCTGCCCAGGCGCGCAGAGTCTCCTGCAGCTCCCGGCTGACGGGGCACTGCCGGGCCGGGCACAGCTCTTGCAAGCGGGCAGCTGCCCTCTCCAGCTCCTCCAGCTGCCCTTGCAGGGTCTGTGACACTGCATGCTAAAGATCACAAGGCAGGAAAGGTTTGAGATGCGTCCAACCCCTCTGAACCCAGGCTGGACTCCCCTGCATTCTGGGATGCAGGGACAGGGGAGGCTGCTGCTCCATGGCAGCAGAGAGTGGGCAGAGCTAGCCTCTGTGGGAAGCACAGGAAGGGCACAGAACTGCCTGCCTTCCCTGCCCTGTGTGCATGAGTCGCTTCCCCACCAGAGGGAACTAGTGAGGTGCTGGCAGCTGGGCGTTGGCACACGGGAGCTGCGGCAAGCTCTGTCCCCTTGCCTGGCCTATGCTATCAGAGGGGAACAGAGCAGGCAGGTCTCAGCTCCACTGGAAAATTCCAGCCCGCCCTGCCACAGTGTGCCAAGGCTTACAACACCTGGGCCTCCGGAGGGGGGGCCAGTGCCTCCCTGGTCCAGTCCCAGCCAGCTGGGACACCTTCCTGGCAGTGCTGCCCTGACTCACCTCCATCTCCTGCTGGCAGCTTAGCAAGCCCTGCAGCCCTTGCAGGTCCTTCTCACTCTTCACCGTGGTGAAGCTGTTCTCTGCTAGGGCAATGTCTTGAGACAGCGCCTTGGCTCTGCACTGAAGGGCCTCCAGCTGTGGGGATACCTTCGCCACCTGGATGGGCAGGAGGGGACACAGAGGGAGATTAGCCCCGGGGTGGAAGCCCCTGTGCTACCACCTGCCACAAAGCCCCAGCCCACCCCAGCCTGAGGACACCCTGCCACACAGCTGCAAAAGGGCAGGTGCCAGCCATGGGAGAGATAAGGATACCAGCCTCACACAGAGTGGTCCCCATGAATCCCAGTGCCCTTGTGTCCCACTGAAGACAGCTGAAGTGCACGCCCTGTCCCAATTAGCTGGCACATCCAGCTGCAGATGAAGCACCCAGCTGTATCCCCAGGCTCCCTGCTTCCATTCCCTACCAAACGCTCCAGGCTCTCCATCTCTGCTGCCACCTCCATGACCCGTTCCCGCTCCTTCGCCGCATCATTCAGCATCTCCACGGCCTCCTGCAGCTCTCCCAAGGGGCGGCTCATGTCCTCACTGCTTGGAGACGTCTCAGCCTGGGCTGAGAGCAGGGGAAAACACCCCTGCGAGCCGCAACGCCCACTCCCTGGCTGAAGGCAGCAGAAACACCAGACGTAAGAGATGGGGAGTGACACCCCAGGCAGCTGGGCTGGAGGGGAGCACCCAGCAGGGCCCCTTGCCAACCACAGATCAACCCTTGGTCCAGTCCCAGGTGCTGTGTGATCCCAAGGGATGCCTGGCCACGCTGCTCACCGCTGCAGATCCCTGCTGGCTCCGTGCCTCCTCCTCTTGCAGGTCCTGCAGGAACTCAGAGAGCACCAAGGAGTCCCGCAGATCTGCTGCCCGGTGCCGCAGGGCTGCCTGCACGTGTGCCAGCCTGTGGGGAGAGGTGATCATCAGAGATGCCTTCTGCACCCCTCAGGGACAGCATCCTCCTCCCCACCCAACCTGGGGACCAGAGAAGAGGCACCCTCCTCCAGGACTCACTTCTCCTCCACCATCTCCACTTTCCTCTGCATCTTCCTTGCCCCCTCTTGCTCAGTGGGCGACTCGCCTGCTGCTTCTTCCCGCAGTGCTTGCAGCTTGAGGCCACACAGCAGCAGCTGCTTCTCCAGCCGGCTCATTTCTTCCAGGTCCTGGCGCAGCTCTGCCGGGCTCCTCATGGCAGCTGGTTCCAGGAGCGACCCGGCCACGGCTTCCAGCCACCGCTCAGCCTGGTCCAGCTCCCCCACCAGCCTCAGTGCCTTCAGGAGAGCAGGGAACCCATCAGCCTGGCTCTGAGCCACCCAGAGGAGGCAGGAGCCCCATGCTGGCCTCCCACTGTGGGTGCCTGGGGCACAGCGGGAGAAGTGTGCCATCTGCAAGGCCAGCCAGAGACATCAATGCCAGCATTGCAGCTCCAGGCCCCACAGGTGCCAGCCTCACTTGGTGATCCCCAGCAAGCTGCTACAATTGTAGCGTGCCCTGTGCCCACCCTGGCCCTGACTCGATTACCTTATCGATTTCTTGCAGCACTACGCCATTCTCCTGGTGCTTCCTCTGCAGGTCCTCCCACAACTCCCCCAGTTCCCGTAGCATGGCCTCCACCTGAGGGCTCCCGGGAGGTCTCCCTCGTGCTGGCCCCTCCTGGGACACAGGGAGAGCAGTCAGGATAGGCCCCACCTGGTGTACTCCCCCCACCTCACATCCAAAGGGCTCACCAGGAGCACAGCCCTGGCACTGGAGCTGGGGGCCAGGGGCTCTTGCTGCATCCGTGCTGCCTCCAGGTTCACCACGGGACATGGGGGGACTCCCTTAGCCAGACCCTCCTTGTATGGGGACAGAGTCTGCCGAGGAGCAGGAGACACGCTGGGTTAGTGCCCAGACCAGGTGTGTGTGCACAAGCATGCAAGCCCACGGGCAGCAGGAGGGGGTCAGGGAAGTGAGTCCTTCTCCAACACTGTCTCCTCTTGGATGGGCAGGGAGCACAGGGGACTCTTGGGGAGACATTACCGCATTCACCACCCGGCAGACGTCCTGCACTTGGGTCTCCAGCTTCTGCATCCCCCACTCAGCCTCTGCCCCTCTCCTCCTCCAGCAGAGAGAGGAAAGAGACAGTCAGGACTGCAAGGTTCCCCCTTGCACAGGGGAACCCCATCCCTGTCCCCTCTCACTCTGTCCCGCTCCCACAGCCACTTCCACAAAGCTGGTACCTTTTGTTGTCCCCTCCATGAGGGGGCTGTCCCACAGCTGGGGAGCCAGGGTTGCCCTCCTCTCCTTTCTTGTGCTCTGCCATCTTCTCCAGCACATCTTTTGGTACCTGTGGCACAAAGGTTCCCATTCCTCTTTGGCCAGCACAAAGCATACACCTGCTTTGCCCCGGGCCTGGCACTCATCACCTCCCATAACTGGTGGGACCAGATCCAGGAGTGTTCAGCTTGGATTCTGCCCGACACCTGAACCCCTTTCCCACAGGCTCCCTTGTCTTCTCGAAGCAGAGGAGCTGAAGATGCCTGGAGGAAGACAGTGCTTACCATGCTGCCGAGTCCTCTTGTCCATTTGGCTGCTGCTTCCTTACCCACAGCCCCACGACTGCTATCTTCTCCTCGAGGCTCAGCATTTGGAACTGCAGCTTTGCCCCCTGGGGAACTGCTGGCCTGTGCTGGAGCCTTCCCAGGAGCCTTCCCTGTTCTGGGAAAGGAAGGCAAGGGAAGCCCAGGGGAGCAGAGAATGAAGAGAGACCTTGAGTGGAGCTGGTGCCCCAGAGACAGCCTGCTAGGGGCTAACCCAGGTTTTCCCCAAGCCTTTGACTCCAGGGCTGGGAGGTCAGGGTTGGGACCCTGTTGCTCCTGCCCTGATGTGCTCTACCTCAGCGCCTGCTGGAGCTGTGCCCAGCTCTCCTTTACGTCTCGGTGCTTTGAAGTGACTCGAGCTGCCAGGCTGGGCTGCAAGTTTAGGAGCTGGGACACTGTCACATCCAGCATCTGGAGAAAAGAGAGCAGCTGGGAAGTGATGGAGACAGGGTTCACCATGGCCATGGGGAGGGTGTGTGATGACAACCAGCTCTCTGGGGGCAGAAGAGGCAGTGAGCCTATCCCAAGTCCTTGGCTGCCCCCGGGGAGGTTCCCCCACCCATCACACAGCTTCAGACACCCACACAGCACTGGTGGTGGCAGAGCTGATCTGGGAAGGCTCACATTCCCCCCCGTCAGGATGCTCCCCAGGGCTCAGAGGACGAGGCAGAGTCTTGCACTCACCATCACCTGGCTGGCTATGTCCCTGACATCCCGATCCTGGCACGGCTCGACCTCCCCTGGCTTCCCTGTACTGCAGATGCTGCTCTGCTGTGAGAAGAGGCCACGGTCAGCAGTGGGAGGAGGACAGGGCTGCTCCCAGCTCCAGCAGAAAGAAACAGTGCAAAGCTGCACTTGCCAACCTGGCTCCCTTTCTCCATCCCCTGGTTCTCTCCCCAAATCCCAGCCTGAGAGTGCTGGGACCACAGAAGCCTCCATGCAGGGGGCAAGAGCAAGGTGCTGCCCACCAAGTTTCACTCAGGCCATGCAAGAGCCCAGCATACCAGGGTGAACCTGGCTCCAGTGCAGATACCTTTGCATGGATAGCCTCGAGCAGGATATCTGCTTGCTGGAGGAAGGAGGCCACCTCTAGGGCCAGCTGCAGAGCCTCGTGGTGCTCCTTCAGGGTCCCCTGCAGCCGCAGCCACCTGAGCAGGTGGAAGGGGAAAGGTGAATGGCAGCCTGTGCCTATCTGGGGAGCTGTGCAGAGCTAGGCCAGGAAGTCTGGGAGCTCCGGCATCCCAGTCCGTCAGCTCCTGGTGCCCAGCTCAGCCCTGCTCAGCCCGTGTGTCCTCCACTCACGTTTTGTTGAGCTGCTTGCGCCGGGCTGAGATGTTTCTGCTCTCACTTTTGCTTTGTTTCTCCAGCTTCTGGGCCAGGCTGTTCAGCTCCTTGTGCAGACTCTGGAACTGCTGCTCCTCCTGGCCCAGGCAGAGAGGAAAGACATCAGCATCCCTCCCCATGGACCTGTGCCATGCCCCAGCCTCAAGGTATTTGGGGTCCCTGGCAGCCCCCCAGCAGCCTCTCACCTGCTTCAAGTCAAGGATCCGGCGGGTGAGCTGGATCTTGTCCGGGCTTTCCTGCAGGAGGGCTGCCAGAGAGGGCTTCTCCTCCTGGGCCAGGCAAAGGTGTGAGAAGGTGGGGGTACAGCCAAGCTATCCCCTTCCCTAGACCATGCTTCCCATCCCCCAAACCTTGTGCTTGATCCATGCCTCCAGCCGCTCAGCTTTCCTGTGAAAGTCCTGCAGACTCCTCAGCCCCCCCAGGGCTTTGCTCTGGCTGGCAGCCGTCTGCTTCAGGAGCTGCCACTGCTCCTGCAGGGCCAGCAGCTGCCTCCGCACGGCCTCAGCACTGGGGCTTGCCCTCCACATCAGCTGCTCGCCCATCTGTGGGACCAAGGGACCCACTCAGCATCAGGGCTTCCCAGGGACCCTCCGCTGCAGAGAACCCAGGGAGACAGGTGCTGCGGGTAACAGGAGCAATGCCACGCCCTGCCTGGCCTCACCTGATTGAGCTTTATCAGTGTGTTCTCAAAATCCTTCATGTCCCGCTGCAAGGTCTGAGCCACCTCCTCCCAGTCCTGGAGGTCACAGCCATCCTTCAGGTCCCGCAGCTTGCCTCGCACCCAGCTCTCTGCCTGCAGCACACAAAGAGCCACGTGGCTGCGGGCCTCCTCCGGGGCCTCAAGGACACGCCTTTGGGGACCCAAGCCCAAACCTTCCCAAAGCTGACAGGGACTGGAGTGCACCCTTTCAGCTGACAACCCTTTTTCTCTGGGAATCAACAGGCCAGCAGGCACTCAGGACATCGTCTGTGGCAATGGGGGTGTGAAGGTGTGCAGCACCTCACTTCTTTCCGCCATCTGCCTCGGCCCCGCAGGAGAAACTGGGCTTGCCCAAGCAGGCCAGTCTGCAGAGAACATCCCTGCACAAAGCACCTCTCCTCACTGCACCCTGCTCCCCAGTGCAAACATCTATGCCCTCTTCCCACCATGGCATGGAAGCAGCCCTCCCACCATCTCGGTTCCCACGCTGCTGGGGACGGACAGGGTCTGAGAGGAGGAGAACGGGGACAGGAGGAGCATGCGCACACAGAGAGGAAGCAGGGCCCTGGTGTGGGCTGACCCCCTCTCCCTGGGGCTGACAGCCAGGGAGAGGCAGCCAAACATGATCTCATGCCACAACCATGGCTTCACTCGGGCTGGGAGTTCAACCCTCCCTGCTGCGCACCCCACCCCACAGCTCACATGAAAGCTGCCGGCGGCGCTCCATCCCACTTCCTGTGCAGCCCCTGGGGCAAGGCCCCGGCTGGCCTTACCTGCAGCATCTCCCGGTTGAACTGGGCTATCAGAGGACTCAGGTCAAGGAGGGGGGCTCCTCCCACGTCGCTGTGCCCACTGCATCTTGGTGCTGCAGCAGGCTCCTTGCCCTTAGGGCTCTCTCTCTGGGGTGATGGCACCGGGGATCCTGCCAGCTGCAGGGAGCAGAGGAGGGGTGGGGGGTGTCAATGTGTGCTGCCCTGGCAAGCCCTACCCATCACCTCCCAGGGGCATTTCAGAAACCCAAATGAAGTCTGTCAGCATGCCTTATTCTTGATTCCACTCCTTCCTGACACTTGGGGTTCTCCTTCTGGGCACTGAGGTACCACTTCCCTCCACCAAGGCCACACTGGTGGCTTTTGTAACCCCAGCAGGGCTGTCCCTCAAGTGGGTCACTCCCTGGGTCATTCCAAGCTGTTGGGATGGCACCCACACCTGGGCTGGTCCTGGAACCCACACTGGAGATTGATGCAGTACTTGCTGCCCCTCCAGCCTGAGGCAGTGCACCCCTGTGAGGAGCATTCATGTCTGTAGCATCCGTTTGGTGTCACACAGGGGGATGGGATGGGATGGGATGGGATGGGATGGAGGGGCCATGGGGCGGGTTCCTGGTCATCCCCACCACTCCTTTGGTGGCACCCAACCCCCCATCCTCGGTGAGTGGTTGTGGGGGGGCAGAGAGCTCAGCATCTCCCTTGGGATTTGGCCTTGTGGGCAGTCGACGCTGACGAAACCCTCTGTCAGGGTTCCAGCTCTGCCAGGGGTGACAGCAAAGGTCAGCCAATGAAAGTGCTGGCCCTTCTCCAAACTCAGCCCTGGGCCCAGCTGCACACAGCCCAGGGGACAGCACCATCACCCGGGCACTTCATTCCCACCCTTCTGCCCAGGGATGGAGATTTGGCTGCACACTAACTGGTGGCAGACATAAAACGGAGCATTTTCAGGAGAAACCCAAAGGTGCAGGGCTTGCTGCCTCCTCTCAGCAGGCAGAAATTGCTCCTGGGGCAGCCTGGGACAGCCCTTTCTTGAGAGGGCTGGGTGTGAGCTGCCCCACCAGGTCTTAGCTGTCCTTGTTCCCACCAGAGATAATTTTCCAGGAGCCAGTGGAGCAGTGGGGTATGGGCAACTGTTTCAGGCTCTCTAAGCACTCTGGCATCTGCTCTGCTGACAACACGGGACTCGCTTTCCAATGCCTGTTCTACTTAACCACAAGAACTACAGAAATCCTCTGTATTTTTTTTTAATAGCAACACAGATTCTCAGGCCCTCCTGTGACTCTGTGACCTTTAGTTGATTGACTCAGCCATGGCTCGAGGAGCCCATAATCTGGCTTCCTTGGAAGCAATAAAACCTCTGGGTGCTGTCCAGGGGGCTGATCCTTGCCCCATCATGCCCAGCTTGTTCCTGCACTCACTGAAAGAGGCAAGGCTCCATCCACACCTGGGCACACCACCAGCAACCAGCCTCATTGCCCAGCTCCAAGCTGCATGTCCCACCCCCCTAATGTTGAGGGCAGGGGAACATACCGCATAGAAGGGAGAACATCTGTCCACTGGAGAGCAGAAAACACTGGCCTGAACACTCCCAGGCTCCTGCTGCTTGTCCTCCGCATCCACATCCTTCCTGAGGAAGACCTAGAGGCAGGAAGGCACTGCTGTGAGCCTGGTAGTGCTTGACTGTCCCAGCAGCCACGGGGACAGAGGAGCATTCACCCACCTCCCCCTGCCCTGGCCAGAGGCGCTGCTGGGCCGCGCTCCTGCCCATCCCACCTTACGCATCTGGGCCAGGCTCCTCCAAACACCATCCACAGCTCCCACCACGTGCTCAGCAAGTGGCAAGAGCTCCTAAGCCTGCTTTGCTCAGTGCCTTCTCTGTTTTAGCTCCCAATACCTTCAACACCCTTTTCTCTCCTTGAATTGACTCCAAAGCCAGCAGAAACCCATCTAGTGATCACCACTGGTCCCAGGTCATCTCAGGATGTTCAGAATGAGACTTCCCTGCCCTCTTCCAGGACAGTAGAGCAGAGGCATGAGGGCACAGGATGACATTAAACCCAACATCATGAACTTGAATCCTCTCAGCTGCTGATCCCTGATCTCAGCCTAGCTGGGAGACGAGTTAAGGGGGCAGCTGGCTGGCAGGGAAGGGTTTGCAAAGGACAGGGGTGAGGGTGGAAACAGGAGAGGCAGGAGGAAGGAAGTCCAGAAACTGCAGCCAGGCACAGAGAGGCTATCCAGGATGAACTCCACATTACCTTATCCTTGATGCAGCTCAGCCCCAGGAGGAGAGGTGCGTGGGATTGTTTGGATCATGCCCAAGGGCATTAAGCCTCATCCTCTACAGATGGATCTTTTCTTGGGCTGTTGGATATAACAGGCTAATTTAGGGACCTCCTTCCACTCCCTTCCTGGGGCCACCTTGCTGTCTCTCTAACAGCCATCCAAGCAGGCACAGGGCAACAGAAACAGGGTGGTGGACAATGTGTGCTGCCCTGACAACCCCTCCTCTGAGACCGCCGCAAACGGGGGGCCGGATCAGCCAGAGCCAGCCTACCGCTGCTCAGGCCATCCAAACTGAGGACACTGTCCGAGGGAAATGAACCTAGGCAAATCAGAACTCCCTCCCTGCACAGAACATGGCTTCCCACCATCTTTCCAGGACTGGAGAAGAGTCCTGGCATGAATGGCAGCCCCCAGCATAGGGCTGCTGCCACCAAAAAGGCTCAGAGCCCTACACACAGCGCAACAGCTCTATAACCCTTAGGAGAACAGCACCACTGGACCTTTCCAAGGGCCTACAAAGCTTGGCCCATGGCTGGAGTGGACAGACCACTGCCACATGCCACAGCATCCCATCCCAAGCAAGAAGAACAGTCAGGGTACAGGGCTGAATCACAGCACAGCAGGCACAGTGATAACCCAGCAGGATGGTATCAGAAGGGGAAGGCACCTCCTTGCCTGACCCACGAGACTGAGAGGTCTGGATGCATGTTTAGGGAATGATAGGGAGCTATATGTGAAGTGCCTGTGAGGCATAAGACCCTAGAAGGTGCTATGCAGTAATGCCTCACGCTGGCCCCAGGGCTCAGCCGTGGGAGACAAGCCTGCAGGTGACACGGGAGCTTTATTTAAAGTCCCTGTCTCACGATCTGTCAGCCGCAGGAAAACAGGGCTGCCAGCACAACGATGACTTCATCCTTCCCGCAGAGCTGCTCCACCGGGACTACCCCCCCTCCTCGGTCCCTCTGGCTGGAGCTGGGTCCTCCATCCGGCAAAACAACAAACTCTCTCCAAGTCCGGGAGAAGGAGCTGTGCCTGCCTCAGCATCCATGAGGTGCTGTGCTAAACGCTCCCTAGCACGACCCCAGGCTTCATGACACGAGCAAAGCCACACGTGGAACGAGTGCAGCAGCCTCAGCTGCCGCCTCTGCAAACACTTCTTTCCCCCTCTAAAAGCAAAATTAACACGGCACATATGCTTGCCGCATTCCCACAGAACGGGCGCCAGTTACTTCCCACGACCAAGACGAGCGGGGCCAGACCCTCCCAAGGCAGCACTCTGCTCATCCCGGAGGAGCCCCTCATTCCGACGGGGCAGGAGTGAAGGGCAAATCCAGGGGCTGCGGGACACGCTTGGGAAAGCACTACCGTGCTCTGTTTGGGAGATAATGTCCTTCCTCTCCTCCAGCTGCCATCCCACATGTTTTCCCCTGCCCCCAGCTCCCTCTTTCCCTCCCAAAGCTCCATCTTGCTGCCTGCCCACCTCTTTCAGCTCCACACGCTCATGCTGGACAGGGAGGAGGGGCCGGTCCTGGCAGCCTCCCGAGAGTCCCGCAGCACCGTGCCCAGCCCGCGTCCCTACCTTATATGCAAGAGGGGAGCCCTCATGCCGATGCCCTTTGGGCTGCGCAGACTCCGGCCGCCCAGCGAGGAGCTGCCTGCGTGCCGGAGGAAGCGGCACCTCTTACGAGGCTGTGCCTGGCCTTTATTGGCAATGAAGATGAGGGTTTTGGCAGTGGGCTGCGCGGCTCTCCCTAGCACTATCCTGCCGGGAAACCAGCTGGTGCAGGTCAGGGTTAAATCCCAAGGAGTTCCTGCCTGCTCTTGCCAGAAACTGCGACGTCTCCGAGATGCCTTCCACCCCATCCCACCCACACGGGGGGTCTCCCGGGCTCTGGCACTGTTGAATTCGTACCTCTGCGCCTGCTAGCGCTCAGACTTGGAAGGCGGGGTGCCGAGAGCCTCGGGTCCTGATCCTAGCCTTGTCCCAGCTTTGCCTGGCTGTGTGGCCCTTCATGAGTCACTTCCCTTCTCCCAGCCTCCGTTTCCCCTCTGGTAAACGAGAGAGTGAGTTCCCAGCTCCCCGCACTCAACTCCATCATCACAGACATCTCGGAAGCTGAGCCCCCCATAGCCAGGCTCTGGGGCAGGGCTGTTCTGGCTCATCTCAGTCCCGGGAAAAGCTCATCTCCGCTCACCCGCGAAGACTTCCTGCCCTCCAGCCTGACGGGACAGAGGAGTGCGTGGGGGGCACACGGGAGGAAAAACAACTACCCCAGGAGCCCTGCAACCACTGCTACCTGGACGGCACGGCGATAAGGCAACAGGGATGGGCGCAGCCTCCCCGCCACCTATCCGTCCCTTGGCAGAGAGGAATGGGGAACTGCAGGAAAGACGGGGCGAGCGCAGGGCACAGGGTACCGGGATCGCTTACCTTGAACTGAGCTTTCCCTGTCCTGCTGTTGTTGTTGTTGTGGTTCCTCTCGCCGCCGGCGCGGGCAGGGTCCCCGGGTCCCCCTGCCTCTCCCGTGCCAGCGTCCCCGTACCAGTTGGACAGCGTGATCTTCTTAATGGAGCGGGCTAGGGAGCTGCGGTTCAGGCGGTCCTCGTCGGTGCTCCCGTCCTCACCGGGGCTGGGGCTGTGGGGCTGCCCCGCGGGGGCTGCGGGGCCGGCCCGGGCGTGGGCCAGGTAGAGGGAGATGCGCTCGTTGATGCTGCGACGGAGGCCGCGGTGGCTGTCCAGCGCCGAGGCCAGGGCGATGCCGGGACAGGCGTCTCCGGGGAAGTCCGCGGCACACTTGGGCAGCGAGAGCCTGGTGCTGATGGTGAAGGGCTGCACCTTCCTCGCCGTGCTGCCCGACATCCTCGCCCTCCCCGCCGCCCGCTGCGGGCAGTGGGGGCCCCGGCCCGGGCACCGTGGGCAGAAGCGGCAACGTGCGGCCCCCGCCGTCCGGGAGAGCGGGTGATGGAGATCGCCCGGGCAGCGCGGGCTCCTTCCCCGGGGCGGGCGGGGGCGCTCAGCGGCGGGGCGGCCCCGCGGCGGGGGGCAGCGGGGCGGGGGGCGG